>PVKM010036300.1:0-14929 GCA_004027735.1 Carollia perspicillata
TCATCTTTGATGTCATACCTGTGTCGAATATAAATGGGTTTTATTAAATAGCTCTAGTTATATTTAGATAACACTTCATTTTTCTACTGTATTTTACCTGAAACAACGTACGGTACACACACATACACACACACAACATTCAGCCATAAAGTGCAATGCTTAGATTAAAGGTATTGCTAATAAGGTCATTAATTTTATATGTGATTCTCCACATGCTTGATGATCAGTTATCTGATCAGTTATATTATTTATGTATATAATTTTTGCCACTTCCAAATTATCAAATGCATTACTAGCACATTTTTTGGTAATCCTTAGACAATAATAAGTAGTGTGTATTTGCTTCTTTATGAGTTATAGTCTATCATTGTAAAAGTTACACTGGGTTCAAATATGATTTAATTTTTAGGTATCTTGAATATAAGATAACTCAAATATTCGAAGGAGAAATTTATTATCTTAATTGTTGGCAAATTGACAAAACGAGCATTGGCTGCAAGAGTTAAAAAGTCAATGATTTTTATTTAATTAGCAAAATTAACTCTTAGAACACCAATATCCCTTCAAGTGATTCTAAAATGTATACTCTCAGCTCTTTCCCGAATAGGTCATGGTTTCTCTACAACAACAATTGATTTCCTAAAACTACATATTTCACAAGCAATCAGATGTTAAATATTTCCACAGGCCTACTAAATGTGGCCTTACTTCTTGTATTTTGCTTTGGATAAATTGGTATATGCCCCATAGTAATCTCATTGATGCTTTACACTA
The DNA here is from genome assembly GCA_004027735.1 of Carollia perspicillata. Taxonomy (NCBI): domain Eukaryota; kingdom Metazoa; phylum Chordata; class Mammalia; order Chiroptera; family Phyllostomidae; genus Carollia; species Carollia perspicillata. The sequence goes on from PVKM010036300.1 coordinate 775, forward strand.
TTATATCGGGTATTTGAAGAAATGTTCATTTTCCCAGAGAGCAAATATTGACTGAGCAGTATGCAAAATTATGAATCATAGTTTCCTACATTTAAATACTTCTTTACAGTTCAGAGAAGAGTTTAATATATGATTTCACAGCAATACACGACAAAGAAAATGCCTATTTCCAAACACCATTTTATAGAAGATGCTAAGATTGTTGTCGTATGACAGTACTATACTATCACGATACTGTTGTCGTGTGATACTGCGATAGTATCTCTGCAGCAAGTACGTTTATTTTTTAACAAAGCACAATACACCACCTCGGTGGGTGTGCATGCTCATTGTTCCGTGGGCATGTGCGCTGGGCAGGTATGCATGTATGCATTTTGTGTTCAGTTTCAAAAACTCCAGAAACAAACTTCATCAGTAGTTAGCTCAATATTAATCTAAAAGCAAATGTAATCCTTGGAGGTTCATAATGTGTTTACTAACATATATGCATTTTAAAATTAGTCTTTAACTGAACAATCTAATGGACTTAAATTTTGTCCTGAATTGTGCTTAGCCTTTTTTAAATAGTTGAGAAGGAATTTTAAAATAACTAGAGCGCACACTTTAGTAAAAACTAACAAACTAATTTTTGAACACGTTATAGTATTATATATAATCAATATGTACAAGGTATCATCTGACTTTAATTAAAAACAACACAAAAAAAGAAACGGATGGAAAAACATTACCAGTGAGGAAATCTTTACAGAAATCGGGCGATTCTGATTGTGAAATCTGCCAGTCTCAGCCTTGTATAAAGGCAGGCATTGTTGCCAGGTTTGATTAATGACAGTTGTACAATCGTGCGCTGACAGCCCCCACCACACAGATACCTTTTTTCCCTGATATGAAACGCTGCTGAAAAATGCAACCCAATCAGATCTGGCCCCTGGACAACATGTGCTATCATCACTGTACCGTGAATTGAGATTGATTGGTTACCAGCTGTGACAAAGTGGGAAAAGAAGCTCTGGTTTTGTGTTGTTTTTTTCCCAAAGGAATAAAAAAGGAAAAGAAAACTAAATTGTGTCAAAACCATTACCATCTGTTCTGCTAAATAATAAACAAAACAAAATAAATTTATTTTAATACTTAAAACAACAGCTTATATGCAAGGTTTGTTTGTGTGTGATCTTATATCTGATGAATAATCTTAAAAGTATTGCAAAAGAGAAAATATTTTTTTTTCAGAAAAAGAGTACTGTATTTTATAATCACTTCCAAGTTTCAATGAAAGAATCCATTTTGTTTCTTCCTCCTAAAGAAACTTTCTCTTTTGAAAAGATTTCCTATAAATCTAAATTTACTTTGAAAATATCATACGAGACTTGAAAAACTGTAAACTTCATAACATGATCACATTTCATACATTTCTCTTACTTTGCAATCTCTGATGCGCGATAATCTTCTAGGGTAAAAACTTCTCATGATTCCCTGGCTTTTATAAATATAATTCAGCTAATTTAGGGACCTCACTCCAAATCTTCCACAATGGCTTCAGAATTCGGAAGGTGAAAAGAATGACAAAATAATACAGTACAAATTTTATTACAACGTGGAATTTTACCATGTTCAATTCAAGCCTGCCTACCGCCTTGCCTTGTCTGGATTACCTGAGAACCCTACACTAATATAATTTCCCAAATGGCTATTCTCATCTCTAAAGCACCTTTGTCTTTCACGGAAGAAAATTTATTTTCTCAACACTTTTAGTTTTTGAAATCACTTACTACTTCTTGCTATAACATATCTGGCTCCAATTCTAGAACAAGTGTTTTGCCTTAGCATATAAAATTTTATTGCGTATCTGCTTTATTAATCATTAAGTTGGCCAATAGTAAAAACTATGAATTTAACCAGGAAACATTTAATGTCTATGCAAGTAAATGTGTCTTTCTTTTTAGGGAGACTTGAAAACTTTGTTTTCTATTTTCAAAAGACGTGCACTCAGTCCACATAGCTGAAGATTATCCTGAAACTTTTAGACTTTCGGAAAATAAATGTTGCAATAATGGGCAGTCCACAGTTCCATAATTCAATAAATTTAACTATGGGCCTTTTATATGAAAATGTCACAAAGTTTATTGCCTGTTTTAAAAAGAATAATTTCAGGATAAAAGTCACATATTAATCTTATAAAATCATTCATGGATAATTAAAGACACAACCTTAAACTACTCCATGGCACTGTCTGGATTACAGTGAAAATACAGACACATCCATCTACACGTTGGTAATGATGCATATTTCAGTTGGTCAAAAAAGTGCATTTTAACAACACACAACTTTGAATCAAGGCACTCTTCTATAAAACATAAACTTTTTTGGAGAATTTAAATCTTTTGTTTCTTTTGAGAGCTGAAAATAGGAAAAGATGCTCAATTTTCCTGAAATGTTTTTTCTGCTCATGGCTTTTCAAACAAAATCCTTCCACAGACAATATTTGTTATTAAAACTCACACAAGTGCTTCTTGGCAACCTAAATCTCAGGTGATATTTTCTTAATCTTTAATATTTAAGCTGTATCCTAAAGTTAAGCTCTTAAATCACAACTGAGGTCTGGGGCCTTAAAATAAGCATTATCAGCGTTAATATTTACTGGCAAAGGAAAACTGAGTCATGTTTACCACACGCTATAGCCAACTTGGGTCACAGCCTTCTTTTTATCTACAATTATAATGCAGGCTAATGTTTACCATTTGGGTAGAGGAATCTTTACCTATTCTTTCAGGTTTCAGATTGCAAGCATTCTGGGCAGGTCAACTAAGAGCAGTATTAAAGGACAGATACCCTTGTAAAAAATAAAATTAATGTAATATTCATTGAAAAAAGAAAAGTCATAAAAATCTTGGAAGATTAGATTTGTATGGAAATAATAAGAGGCAAGGTGGTCTCTGAACAGAATTTGCTGTTCTGTGCTGGAAACCTCTAACTGAAAACCAAAGTGAAACTTGAACTACAGGGCATTTTGGCTCTGCCTTAAATATCCAAACAATACTTTAAGCTCCCTTGTCTTTCCTTAAATGCTATCATTGTTACCTCCAACCCTTGTCAGCCTGACTTATAAATGGAAAACCCCTCTACTAGGTCTCTCTTTAGCACAGCTGAGAGAGCAGGGTAATTTTCCAACTAAAAAGCTAAAACAAGCAAAAGTATGTTTTAAAACATCCACAATAGGATAACAATAGTTGACTTAATGAAGTGCAGATTTCAGATCATAGGGTAATTAGGCCCAAGACCGCAGATCAGGACACCCAGATCAGGACACCCAGAACTTTGAACTAGAGCCTCTCTCTGGAGCTTGAGCAATTAAACCAAACCACAGCTGAGAGCCCTCCCAGAAAGGCCAAAGCATCCCGCTCACCACCCCAAACTGAAGTGCCTGCAAGTTACTATCACTGCAGGCTGTGACAGTCTTCGGGATGCCCCTGTCTCTGCCATCTTCTAACCTATGACAGACAATGGAGACTCCAGGGCTTAATTCTCTTGACAAATTTGTGGACAACTGTGAAGTTCACAGCCTGTTGCCCTTAGTCACCCCCTGTTCCCATCTTCTCCTGTTATCTTTTTCTCTCATTTTTCACCTTCTCTGCAGTGAATTTTGTCATCTCTGATATAAACTCTCAAAAAATTTTTGTAGTCGCTTCCATAAAATTTTTCAATCTGCCTTCTGAACTACCTGCTCACTGATTTCTAAAGCATACTGACTGTCTTTTTTCTCAGATATTTACCCTCATGTCCATGCCTTAACGGGAATATGGCTCTTCCTGGGCGTAGGTGGAAGGGTGCACGCAGGTAAAAGCACACTCCCTGCCATCCGAGTGGTTCCTCGGTGCCTGACACACAGTAGTTACTCAGCAGATATTTTTACAATGAGTTACTTATCCTCTCTCATGAAAATAAAACAAAGCAAAATGAAACAAAATTCTGCCCACTGAAGAGGCATCAGGTCATTCAGTTTTCCAATAGAAACTTTAGAATTTCTTTCTCTTTAGGAAATATAATGATTTACAGGACCTATGCCATGTGGTTCTTCTAAGCATTAAATGAGTTAATAATGTTCGAGTGTTAAGACTTGAACCCGGCATAAAGGAAATACCCCATAAATGCCTCCTGAAATTTTCCATAACTGCCCTTCTCTTGAATCGTATCTCTTCCCCCAGTGACACTGACTCCATGTCCCGTGGGCCACTGTCTCATAGCAGGATCCTAGACCTTATCCTCAACTGGAATGTCTTCACCTTTGAAATCAAATGTCTGAGACTATAACCACAGATGCTTCCTACTGTCTTAATCAGTGTACAAACTGAGCCTCGTCCTCCACTTCTATCAACCTTGCATCATCACTTCTTTCTCTATCCTACTTAAATTCTATGGACCATAAGTCATTTGCCGATATCCTTACTTTTCTTGTCCCACTGCCACTCTGTTGCATTTGCTTGGCAAAACCACAAGTATTAATATATTGCTTTACTACCTCTTTATATCTCAAGAGTAGTCTAATAAATATTCCATTTACCCTTGACTGGCACTCTAGAGAGAAGTCCTGACTTCCACGCCTGGCCTGTATGTTCTTCCTGTGCTGGTTTCTGGTTGCCTCTCCAGTCCCACCTTGCCCCATCATCTCCTTACACTCAGTCCTTCGACTCTATTCCAGAATTTGCAAGCTCTCTCCTGTCTCGGCATCTTTGCGTGTGTTATATCCTCACATCTGGTCCCAAACTCTCTCGCTTTAGCTAGCTACTTCTGCTCATACTGACACAGGATTAATTTGTTTAATGTCTGTCCACACCTCTTGATTTTAAGCTCAACAAAGGCTTGTGTTCACAGTTGTATCCTCAGAGCTCAATACTGTGAATTGAGCCTACAAGGCAGTCAAGATCAATTTGTTCATGAAGGAGGAAATGAAGGCTACATGTACGTAGAAGGAGGAAGATTATATTCTTTTCTCAGCATCAAAGAAAATGCCAAGTCTGTACAATGGAGAGGCTGTGAAAAACAAAGGGAATGCTTTGAGAATTAAGAATCACTTTATTTTCAATTCTCTGAACTATGACTCCACGTTTGTGTAAGTTGTATGTTCTACTCATCATATTTTTCATTTCAAAGCATTTTCTCTGTGTGCAATCTCTTCTAGTTATTGACTATTAACACAATTAACACCATATTGCACGAGAACCTGGAGCAATCCATACTTCAAAGTAGATACTAACGTAAAGAGAATCACCTTGCTCATACCTATCCTTGTTATATATATGTATGGTTCAAACTGGTAACCACGTCTACACCTGTTGGCTAGATGAAGAAATTCAATTTTGACTAACAGCAGTAATAAAAACATGAGGTCCAAAATATGGAAGATAAAAACTAGTTTTAAGATAAAAATATATAATAAAAATCATATATATATATTTATCACTGATAGTCCTTCAATAATATCAAATATTAATTAGAACTTTATATTTTTATCATTGACATGATATTCACTATTTACCTGACAAATAAAGAGTACTATTTTTAGAGTAGATTATATATTGTATTATTATTATTATTATTATTATTTTATTAAAGGACGACGGCCTATCATTGAAAATTACATTATTGCTTTCAAAACTTTAGAGAACTTTTACTATTCCCCCATAGTTATTCTGATTTTCATTAAATTAAATACCTTAAAAGTTTAGAGGTTAAATAGGTGTGTGTATGTGTGTGTGTGTGAAGTACTTCTTCCTTCCACACTCGTATAAGATCAAATTCAAACCATTCTACAAATATTAAGATTTTCTTCTGGTCTATAATCAGAAAGGTATATTTAATAATTTTCATTGCAGTCCTTAATATGCAACTATTTTTGTAATAATTTTCTACTGGCATTTAACATATTATTCAAATCAGATGTGTTACTTTTAAATACTTTTAGAATCTCGCAGGTATTATTTCCAATAAGTTTTTTAACTAATTAGAGCATACAAATTTATATCAAAAATGCAATTATATCACAGTTAAAGAGAGTGTATTGGAACAAATAAAGTGGCAAAGACATGTTAAATTATCTTTAATTTAGAAATAATTATTTTATTGGCTTAAATTAATGTAAGAAAAGTTGGTTTTACAATAGGACCAGGAATTGGAACATCACATTTGGAAAAGTGAATATATCTTACAGTTGTGCCTTTAGTTAGAAATTAAACTTAACTTTCACTCCTTTTAGGAAAGGCCTTTAGGGATTAAATCCATGAGAATCCATAGAACTCACAGCTCAGACCAGACGTTTTCTGACAGGCAGCTTCCATTCTTCTCGTGCTCTTTCGCATGAGGAGAGAGCTCTGTGCAATAAGCACTGCAATTTGGGATTTTGTGATGTGCCAGCCACTTAGTGGGCTTGTGCTCTTTGCCAGACAAACTTCATGAAGTCTCCTTCATTGGTGCTAAGGGCAAGCACTCGCTGAGTTATTGGGGCCGGGGGTGGATTCTGCATTATCTGAGGGATGTTCGGTCTGGAGAGTGCTATGAAAGATTCAAAAGTCTCTCTCCTTTTCCTTCTGCCCACAGAAACCTCCTCATGAAATGCGCTTATGGGACAGTGTAGAAAATCAACACAGCTACATAAGGGCACTTATCCTCATTAAGTGTGCCATGTAACTTGTAGGTTGGTAGGTCAACGTGGAAAGGGATGTGTAGGTACTTCTTAGATTAGGCAACTCTTAACTAGTTTTGTCAATTTGACAACTATGTAATGATCAGGGATTACTTTTAAAAAATTCCCAGCCTCCTCTATTCTAGAACTATGCAAAAAAATACATTTAACTTTAGTCATTAAACAAAGGGCCTTCTTCTTGGATTCAGTGATGACATAATTATGTCACATCCAAACATGATATTATTTGTCCATCTCACTAGTATACCTTCACAGCTAAAGGAATAATAATGATAATGATAAAGACTTTTATCTTTGAAGTCTGTTTTTTTTAATGATAGTATATTATTTTTGTCCTAACATTAAAAAATAAAATAAAAATGATATCAAATAGCATTCAGGTGAGTATGCCCAGGTTTATCTTTTCTGCTAAGTCAGGGTTTCTCAACCTCAGCACTGTTGATACTTGGGATCAGATTATTATTTGGTGTGGAAGTTGTCCTGTGCATATTAGGGTGTTTAGCACCATTCTTAGCCTCTCCCCACTAGCTGACAGTGGTACCAATTCCCCAAAGGTGGCAACAGAAAATGTCTCCAGCCACTGCTGAGAGTAGGAGAAGCAAGATTAGCCCCAGACAATAACTGTTGCCCTAAATATGCATCTGGTGGGCACCACAATCCAGACACAGTGCTGGGTATTTGAGATTAAAGATAAATATGGTACCAGTTTGTTGAGGAGACAGAAATAAATAATTCAATAATGATGAGATTGGCACTGTTTCCTCTTAGTTACATGGAAATACAAAACAAAACAAAACGAAATAGCCAAAGGGTGTAAAGTAAAACAGGGCATGAAGGGTTTTCCGGTACCAAAATGGGAAATGAGCCTCAGCTCCTCATGTTAGAGAGGCCCAGTGTTGAATCCGGCTTTGCTCACCATGGGTCTTGGGGCCTAAAGCATGTTACTCATTGTCTCTAAGCTTTGGTTTCCTCTTGTGCTAAAGAAGGGATTCATTCATCAAGGTTGTTGAAAAGATTAATTATACACTATGTAAATACGTGGTATGAAACCAGTGGAGTCTCAGGAAAGTTACAGTTTTGTTATTGTTTTAATATGATATCCTCTAAAAATGAATTATTTCAGTGTAGGAGTTAAGAGAGTGGACTTTAGGGCTGAAGTGTTTGGATTCAAATCTCCCTCAGCCACTTAAATTTGCCCTTCAGATTCCTTAGTTTGTAAAATAAAAATTGTAAGAATAACTACTCCATAAGGCAATCGTGAAGATTAAATCAGTTGCTTGCATGTGAAGCACTATGAGCCTTAGCTATTACTCCCATAATTAATCAAGTTTAAGATACATATTGTTCATATTTTAACATCTCTGAAATTAGAAATCCTTTTCAATAGATGGCATATCACAGTTGATTTGCCGCTTTTTCCTCAACAATGAGCACAGGTATGGCAGAATCCCACACACAATTGTAACTTGGATTTAGTGACATATGATATTATTATATGATAAAAAATGATTAGACTAAGCTAATCTTTTATTTCTGTCTTTATGAAATACAATACCTTTCATCCAGGCACTCAAGTTATAAAACTTGATATTACTCTTAACCTCTCTTTTCCCATAAACCCTGGCCTACAATTAATTTCCAACTAAAAAATAAAGCTTATCATTGCACTGCCACTTGCATTATTAGGCATGACTGTGTATTCACAGGAAATATCCCAATATAATCCCTAACTACCCTTTTAAACAACTCCCTACTATGTATGCCTACTCACAAACTTTCTCTCTCCAAGATACCCTGTACATAAATATGAAGATGAATTTTTTAAACATAAAAACAAAGATACATTTCTATTCAATGTGCTTCTGTGAATTCATATTTCATAGCATGTTCAGCATAAACAAATTACTTGGCACTAAAGGCTTTCATAATAAAGCCTGAACTAACTGTACTGGCCTGAAGGGCCACTCCACCGTGCTGAAGGCAAACTGAACCACTAACTGTTGGCCTACATGTCTACCTCCACCGATGTTTCCTCTTGCTTCCATCCCTTGAAATAGTCTTCTCTGCAGTTCCACTTATGGGAATTCTATTTTCCTTTCTGAATCCATCTCATGTCACATGAAAACTACAGGTGCTTTTGTTTTCTAAAACCCCAAAGAGTCTTATATATCATAATTTTAATACAGTTTGCTTTATTTAATAATTGATGGTATATATATCTCATACCCTCTACATAAATATGTAAGAACAAACTCATCTTTATAAAATTTGTTGCAAAATCAACATATAGAAATGTTTGGTAAATATGTACAATTATTTTGGAAGTAATCATTGAAATACATTTCATTCGTCTACATTGGAGATTTTTATTATTCATTTGAGAGAAGTGATATCTTGCTAGAAATCTGTAATAACTGGGGGGTTGAAAAGCTATTATAGTAACTTTTGTGATTGTAATTGTCTTGCTCATAAGAATGATTGGCAACATTTCTATACTGAGATCTCATCACAGGTCTATTCTATCGATCCACACGATGACTCAACTTCTCAGAAGGGACTCCTAGTATTGATTGTCCTTTAATTTCTGGGCAAAGTTTCTCTGTCCCCAGTAGCAAGCCCCCAATTTCTAAATATGTCCTTTTAAAATGAAGTTCCAATGAACTAATTTTATATAATGACTGAGGTAATTTCACCAATAATTGATTCTACTGTGTGGAGTGTATTCTTATAATATTTTGAAAGTATTTGTTCTCCTTTTTTTTATCTTTGACAATTGTATCTCCTTCACACATTAACCAAGATATAACCCTCATCCATCATGTCATTGTTATACCAAATCTCAAGTTATTCTCTATTTTCTTTTCCTTTCTTTTTCAATTCATACCAGTTAAGTCAAATAGCTGGGTAGAGCAGCAACTTTTCCAGAGGAACCATTATAAGAAATAACAACAATAATACTACCACATTTGTAGAAAATATGAAGCTTGGAACTCAGTTCTGCCTACCAATTCATAACTGTCCATAGAATTGTTGACAATATCAAGAAAATAAAAAAAATAACACTCTGAGTAAATTTATCTCTGCCAATATAAAAAAGATAAATTGAATTATCATGCCTAAAAAAATATAATAGTTCTAGATTTATATACTCATACTACTATTACATTCTCTCAGCAAGCATTTCTTCAGCTTTTTATATGTTTCCAGTGACTTTATTTTTATTTCTAGATTCACTGTTAAAAAGAAAAACACATGAATATATTAAGTTAAAATATTCTGTAGGGATAAAGATAGACTTATTTTTAAAATTATTTTAATGAATAGTAGAAATTAATACTAATTTATCCTATTTTTTAAAACACGTGAACTTATTTATATCTGATATAAAACTTTATATATGACTGAATAGTATTATTATGATGAGCACTATAGAATCTTTAATATGCACTTCATTACACAGATGTATCTTGTGAGTGTCTGAAAGAAATAACTTAGGTAGGCAAGCCTTTACTGAGCTGTCCTCTCCTATCTTCAGGCCCAAGCAGAGACTGGAGAAGAGCGGCCCCCGCCCAGCAACATGGGTGGTGTTTAAACGTACAGACTAGGGAGTCAGACTCTGCCACATTTCCTCTCTTCCTTTTATTTTTCTAATTTATAATACAAGAATAATAATAGTGCTTACATCACAGCGTTGTCCTAAGGACAAATATATTAATGTAAAATGCCTAGAACATTTATGGTATAGAGCAAGAGCTATGTAAGTATAATTTACTAACATTATACTTATAGAAAAGGCAAATACAATAAAAGCAGTTCTTTTGAATTGGTACTAGACTACTGCTATAAAAACCTAAATAAGGATTCAGGGTCAAAAATTTTTTCTGAATAAAAAAATATATCTGTGTATATCTGACAAACTATATGGAAAACATAAAAAGTAATTGTCATTAGTAATGGGCTTATGTTTATTTTTGCTTTTCCTTTTTAGGCCTATCCAATTGCTGTTTTTATTCTTACTCCTATAAAAATGTATTATCATACTTTTTAAGTTAAGTTGTTACAATTCATAGAATCGTTCCATTTCATAATTTAAAGGGACCACAGAAACCATCCAATCCAGCTCGCACATTTTGCAGATGTGGACTCTGATACTGAAACATACAAATTGCTTAATATAACACGGTAAAATTCGGCAGAGCTGGGATAAGAATGCCGATCTCCTCAATTCTAGTATATCTTGCAGCCCCACATTACAATTCAACTTAATGAGAATAACGGCAACAACAAAACCAATCAGAAATACCTCTTAAGGGTGATCAAAAATTATGTAACTGATTCTAAACACAAATTGTCTTGCCAAGGCAAGGATTTGGGTAAATATAGTCAATTAAATAACTTTTCCCTTTTTACACTTTGTTTGCAGTCAAGATTAAAAACCCAGGTACAAGAGAGTATCTTCAATGGTAAATATCCAGTATATTCACCTGTGGGGTAGGGAGGACCATGCGGACTATCTCCTTGTAAGCCTTTGGATTGTCCTACAGTTTGGGGTTAGAGGTACGATGCTGCCCCAGTCCTGACCTCAGCCTAGCCGAATGCTCTAACATGCAACATGCCCTAGTCCCAACCTCTGACATATAACCCATCATGCTGTGATGGAGGAAGCACATCTGCTGTGGCTCCTATGTGGGACGACGCCCACACACCCATGACAGGTGGCACTCAGGCTGATCCTTTTGCTCTGCAAACTGGCACCTGGTCTTGGCTTTGCTCTCACACAACTCAAGAGCTGCCCGTTAATGGACAGCAAAGCATCTCTGACTTCAATCATTTCATATTCCAAGTGTGTCTCAGCTTGTTAGTTGACCACTGGCCAGAGCCCAAATTGGATGCCAGTTCCTGCATTGTTCCTGAGCTGAGATTCTCAACAGATGGGCCAATGTAGTCACAGAACAAGGCAACTTGCACTCCCCATGGTAGGTGGCAATTAGTTTTGTGTTAACAGCAACTATTAGCACCTATTTGATGAAAACACAGAAAAAGTGCCATCTTGGCATCCCTCTAAAAGTTGCTAATTAATCCTGTTTGTAAATAAAATCTATATCTCCAGCCTCCAAGGCAGTAACCTTGACCTGATGATCCAAGTTTAAATTTTCAAAATGTCAAGACATTTTATATGTGGCTTATGAAACTGGTCTAAAGATTACTCTTAACAGTAATGTTATAACAGTATTCCTATAAAGTAATTCATAGTGTAGTATTTCTTCCAGATGATCTAAAATTTTATCCGAAATATAAACTTTGTAAGTGGCTCAAGCCCATAACTAATAATTGCATAATTAGGAAGCCCATTAGTTTCAAATACTGATTTCATGCTGGACAGGTTCTATCAAGTCCGGGCCCTAAGATGTATTAATATGTGTCTGTGGAAACTGCTTTAAGCTTCTGTTACCTCATTCCTTAAATGAGACTAATGTTATGCTGGAACACTATTCTTTAAAATAATGAAATTAATATATGCAGGAAGCATTTAGAAGTGTGCATGACAAATAGTAAATTCTCCAAAAGCATGTACCCTTATCATTACATACTCTTCCTATAAAAGTGGTGATTTTCTTATTACCAGCAGACAAACAATACAGTATAAGTGTGGAATTTGAAAGTCTCAGCCCAGATGTTTTATTGCACTGGGGCTGGGATACAATATTTGGATTTCGTACAATCCCCCAGAGGTAGAAAACTCGGTGGCAACTCCCAGGCTTGGCAAACTGGCAGTAAAATTTATAAATGAATCTAAGTGATTTAAAAGCAAAATGTATTAGTTATTAAATCAATAATATTATATCTATTTCTTTAGAAATCAAGTGGCCCAAAGAAAGTATCCATAAAATTGTATAGTCATTATTTTCAGCCTTAAGTATGTTTTTTCCTTGTAGTTACATGTATTACTAATAAATGCCACCAGTTATTTAAATTTGTAATACTGGAACAGAACGCCTGTTTTGTGCATCCATTACATAGTGTTTACAGTGCTTTGAATTAGTTATATCATTTTAATAACACTTTGAGTTAGAATGGATGGCATATAGCTATTCACCCCGTACAAATGAGTCAAAGCACAGGTTAATCATCAGTCCTGTCTTGTCGCTGGTCCATATCAACAGGATGTAAAATACAAAGAGCATAAATAGCTTCTTCAAGGTCACACTCCTAGCTAGTGGTAGAGGAATCTGTCAAACATCATGTCCAGAACATGGGAGTGTAACTAAAAGAATAAATAACCAAAAAGTGTCAAAACAAGCCTAATGTCTAACATTTCTGACAATGGCCCTAATGTCTAACATTTCTGACAATGGCCCAAATATTCTTTCTGCTAGTGGCTGCTTTATATAAAAACCTCATGGTAATTGTCAATGCAGTACTATTTTTTTTAAGACAGAAATGGCTAAGACCATAGCTGAAAAATCATGGAATATTCATTTACACTTTTCTTTGTATTTCTGAATCTTAGTGACTGGTCCACTTTTCAGAAGCCACATACAATGTTATATATGTATATATTGCTTTTCTTCTGCTCTCAATTTTCCCCTGCTTTTTCAAAAGCCATTTTAATTGACCAATCTTGACCAGTCAACCTAATCAGCATGGTTATTTATCAGGAGTCCAAATTACCACATGTCCTTGAAGCCCACACTGAACGTGAAGAAGGCCTATCTCCTCAGCAGGGTGACGGAGGGCTGTTCAGCATGTCTGCATCCCAGAAGCACACGCTCTAAACAATGGAGCCTCCAATCAATTAACACAAGAACGTTTTCCAGGGCTAAGTGGAAAGGGCCATTTAGTGTAAAAAGGGGGAATTATAAGTGGTTCTATTCAGTTCCTTTTCTTAAGGAATCGTATTTAGCTGAATCTCACATTTATGGAACTAAGAACTCTAAAACGTCTCTCTTAAAATAGACTTGCACTTTTGAAAAAGGAATTTATCAGTGGGTTCAGGAAAATTGACAGAATTTTACACTATATATCTTGAAACTCTTATTCTCTAGTCTCTTTTTTATTTTTATGAAATATTCATGAATTATATTCACTATGGATAAGCCATCAACTGCAGTTTATGAGTTTAAAGGCATATGTAGGAACGTAAATGGCATATTGTATTCCCTTTCTTCTCTGACAAGCTATTATGAATATTCCTTTCTGCACTCCAGATCCGTATTAAGGAAGTTAGTGTCACTTTAGAGTTAGTTTAGAAATTAAATAAAAATAAAATAAGAAATATTGTAGAGCTAACTAATCATAACATACCAATAATTACATGACTGATGGAGTACGTTAAATAGCCTGTTTACAGACTTTTAAAAAACTGCTAATAATTAGAGAAAATGCAAACTGCACTAACAAGCATGGATAAGAAACCGCAATTATATTAATCACTCTACATCTTACAAAAATTCTGAG
>PVKM010036301.1:0-14849 GCA_004027735.1 Carollia perspicillata
GCCCTCTGTGACCTGCATCCCTGCAGTCAGCGAGAACAGCTTAGGAGCCAGAGGGCTGACTGCAGAGCTGGCCTGTTTTCCGTCCTGGTGACAAAGTCTAAAATTCAGGCATGTCAACACCTCTTTAAGTCCACATGCAGAAACGACTTTCAAACACGATCGACTGACTCTTTATTTGGAGCGTGGTGTGCCACGTTATTTAACATCGCCACACAATTTAAGCTGAATTTGCCTTCAATTGGAGACATCTGTGTTGCTAGACGAGGCGTTAGAGGTTCAAATCACGTACTGGCCCATTTGCTTTTCCTACTTTAATGTGCCGGCAATGTGCCCCGGGTTCTTGTTCAAGTGCACGCTATGATTCGCTTGGCCTGGGGAGGAACCTGGGATCTGCACTTCTCACCAGCTCCCAGGCGATGCCCCACTGCTCCTCCAGGGGCTGCATTTAACGGAACAATGTTTTCTCCAATTTCAATCAAGAGGTTTTATCGACAGGGATTAAGGGAGCAAGGAGAGTTGCATGGGGACCGCTGTTCCAAATCTTGATGAGGATGATGGCAATGACGACGACGCCTACCGTTCACTGAGCACTGAGTCAGACACTGTCCAAAGCGCTTTATGTTCATCACAGCGTTCAGTCCTCACAGTGACACTGTCACATGTGTTACCGTCACTCCGTTGTGCTGAACAGCTAATACTGGGAGGCTCAGTCACGTGCAGGGTCTCCCAGGAAGTCATTCAGCTGGGAACACATCAGGTGTTAATCACTCTGACGCCTCCTCTGACGTGAAGCTCAGACCTAAGCCCTTCACAACAGCCGTGGGACACCAGTGTGTGTGTTCTTGGAATAATTCTTCGTTCATGTCCCCACTATTTCTTTGGATCCTATTTATTTCACTTGAGTGGGGAACTTCACTCTGTGCTGGGCGCCATCTGGAGAGGAAGAAGAAAGTGACTAAATAAGTATTTTATGCCCAGTATCTGGCTCTTTCCATGGCTGGGTCACTTATTTTTTCCAATTTACTTTTCAGTTACAGCTGGCCTACCATGTCATACCAGTTTCAGGGGTACAAGGTAGCGATTAGATGTTTATCTACCCAGGGCCGCCTAAAATGACCGCATCCCCAGCAACCAACATTTTTAATGACCGAGTGGCAGGAAATGCCATCAGGTGGCCCACATTTTTTATGGGACGAGACCAAAGCCCTTTCACTGAGCCTCCAATTCCAAATCTTAAAGCAGTCGATGTGAGGCCTCCGTGCTGGGCAGAGGGGCTTCCCTTGCCGCAGAATTCTCCATCTGATTGGTAGTTACCGAGGCTTTTCCCGGAAGCCTGGCACGTGATTAAAGTTAGTGAGCTGTGTCTAAAAGAAGGCATCTATGTGACCTGGATCTATTCGGTAATCCAAGGGAAACTGCACTTCTGAGATGTTTTTCCTTAATGACTATTGCAGACCGAGAGCCCGAACTGCACTTTTGGAAAGGCAGGGCCTCTGCCATGCCTCACGGCCTCCACCCCTCCACTGTCAGGCCGTCACACTTTCCTTCCTGCCAAAGCGCTCGGCCAGCTTCAGACGGTTTCGGGCCGGGGGTGGGGGGGAGGTGCTGGTGGTGTCGTAGCCGGGGTGTCTGTTTTAAAGGGCATTATTTATTCAAGGACGATCTAAAGTCCTGTCAATGAAGACATAGTATTCTTTCAGAAAGATCCACAGGTTTTTAATTTAGTTAGATAAGTTGGCAGGTAGCTGTTCTTTATGTTTGCTTCATCAAACATAAAGCTATGTACTAACCAGACTCATCCAGAAGAAGAGAGGACCCAAATAAATAAAACTGGAAATGAGAGAGAGTAAAAACTACACTGCAGGAGTCCACAGGATTGTGGGAAATATCACAAACAACTGCAGGCCAACCACTCGGACAACCTGGAAGACCTGGGTAAGTTCCTAGAAACATACAATCTTCAAAAATGGAATCGAGAAGAAACAGAATCTGAACAGACTGACAACAGCGAGTGAAATCGAAGCAGCAATAAAAAAGCTCCCAGCAAACTGAAGGCCTGGACTGGCTGGTTTCGCAGGTGAATTTTACAAACATTCAAAAAGAACTCACACCTATCCTTCTCAAACTGCTCCAAAAAATTCAAGAGTAGGGAAGACTCCCAAGCTCATTTTATGAGGCCATCGTGATCCTAATTCCAAAACCAGATAAAGACATGACCAAGAAAGAAAATTATAGGCCAATAACCCTGACAAACATAGATGCTAAAATCCTCAACAAAATTTAGCAAACCAGACCCAGCAATACATTAAAAAGAATATACACCACAATCAAGTGGGATTTATTCTGGGAATGCAAGGTTGATACGATACCCACAAATCAATAAATCTGATTCACCACATAAACAAAATGAAGGAGAAAATCCATATCAGTAGATGCAGAAAAAATTCTTGATAAAATCTAGCACCGATTTATGATAAAAACCCCTCAGCAAAGTGGGAATAGAGGGTTCATACCTTAACTAATAATGGCCATCCATGACCAACCACAGCCGACATCATACTCATGGGCAAAAACTACAAGCACGTCTTTTTTAAGGTCAGGAACAAGACAAGGATGTCTGCTTTCACCCTCGTATTCAACAAGGTACTGGAAGTCCTATCCACAGCAGTCACACAAGAAGAGGGGAAAAGATGCCTCCAAATTGGAAAGGAAGAAACATAACTGTCCTTACCTGCAGAGGATGTGATACTATGCATAGAGAACCCTAAGGAGTCCACCGAAAAACTACTAGAACTGATAAACAAAGTCAGTAAAGTAGCAGGATACAAAATAAATATCCAGAAACCAGTTGCATTTTTATACACCACGAATGAGCTATTGGAAAGGGGAACTAAGAAAACAATCCCACTGGCAATTGCTTCAAAAAGACTGAAATACCTAGGAATCAATTTAACCAAGGACATAAAAGACCTATACTTGAAAAATTATAAGACACTGAAGCAAGAAATTGAAGAAGATACAAGTAAGTGAAAGCACATACCGTGTTCATGGATAGGAATAATTAACATCATTAAAATGTCCATACTACCCAAAGCAATCTACAAATTCAATGCAATTCCTTTCAAGATACCAATGGCACATTTCACAGAGTTAGAACAACTATTCTAAAAATTTATATGGAACCACAAGAGACTCCAAACAGCCACAGCAATCTTGAGAAAGAAGAACAAAGTTGGAGGGATCACGCTGCCTGATATTAAACTATACTACAAGGCCATAGTAATCAAAACAGCATGGAACTGGCATAAAAACAGGCAGATAGATCCATGGAACAGAATAGAGAGCCTGGAAATAAGCCCACGCCTTTGTGGTCAATGCATATTTGACAAAGGAGGCACAAACACAATGGGGTAAAGACAGTCTATTTAATACATGGTGTTGGGAAAATTGGACAGTTACATGCAAAAAAAAAAAAAGGAAATTAGACTATCTTCTTATACCATACATGAGAATAAACTCAAAATTGATTAAAGACTTAAATGTTAGTCTTGTAACTGTAAAAATCCTAGAAGAAAACATGGCAGTAAGTTCTCTGTCATAGCAATATTTGTTTTGACATATGTCCTCAGGCAAGAGAAACAAGCAAGAAATAAACAAATAGGACTCTGTCACACTAAAAGGTCTTTGCTTAGCAAAGGAAACCATCAACAGAGTGAAAAGACAAGCCCCTGAATGGGAGGATATACGAGTGTTGACACTGGCCGGACTTTTTCCCGACAGACGTCCATGTTTTTGTGCATCACGACGTATCGTATAGACGGCTTCTGTGCACCCTCAGATCACAGAAGTGATGGGTCCTATGCACTTGTCCAACATAGTTTGTGCAAATGCGTTTGTAAAGAAACACATGTTCACTCTTTCTTTTTTTACGATGAGTATATTTCACATATGTTTCTTCATTTAAAATATGAATGATTGCCCGTGACCAGTTCTGAGCCCGGAACAGGATACTGGGGAGAACGAATCAGACGGCATCCCTGCCTGGGTCCGGTGTAGCCCCAAACCCAGGCGTTCTCATGTTTTCATGCATCCTTTATAGTCTATTGCACCGTTCACGTGTGTGATATAACGGTGCCATTACTAAGTTGGTATTTTGACAAAATTCAAAATTAACTGTAAGTATACATAGAACGAAATTCTTGTCCTCCAGTTGGCTTTGAAGTTCTCCACCCTTACAGCGTAAAAGGAATTCCAGAGTCTTCTCTCCTCTTCCTTTGTCGATATAGGGACTTTCTAGTCATCTTTCTATTTTATTATATGAATCAAAAGGCTACACTCGATATTAACCTGTGGGTCACAGCTTGACATTAGAGAGGATACATACTCAAGTCCCCCGACTTGAAAGCAAATGATCTGGTATCTCTGACCTCACTCAAGTGGTCTTTTCCTCACGATGCCTTTAGCTCAGAGGTAAGTGTGGAGCTTGGACCTTTTCAGAAGTATGACATTCACAACACTGAAGCAGTAACGTCACATTTCTACCGTTCATTAAAGAAGCACGCGTAACACGCAATGATCACCTGTGGCTATGACTGTCCTTAGTTCTGCACTTCACCTTGAGCGTGCTCTCCTCCGACCCACCCGCCTTCATCACTCGCATGTCTTACCTCGTAGGTGCTGTTGTTTCAAGACCAGACTTACGGCCTTCACTACGAATACACTGTCCCCTCAGACACCCCGGCCGAGAATCAGAGCGCCAGAGCCCCCGGACCGCTCTTCATGTGGACGCACACGGGCTGGGAAGATTGCAACGCCACGTGCGGAGGAGGTAAAGGGTGGTCGATTTGTGTCTCTCCAAGAACATACTTGTTTTCTGATCGACTGCTGATCACTAAGACAGATCTGCAACCTCTTATCCGAAATTCCAAACTCCATGAAGAGTTGGAAACTGAAAGTTTTTGTGGCACATGTAGTGGCTAAATTCCTCAACTATTCAATAATTTTGGCAAAATTTGATGTGGCTGGAAAAAAGGCTATCAAGGCGTGTTACGTGTGCCACTTACTATGATTACTCATTGCTTAGCTCTGTCTAAACACTGATGCGTTTGCTCACAGAGCCTGTCCTGGCCACCATACTCATTGTTACATCACATACATGTCCTTTCTGTATGTTACTTTTTATCTGTATAAAATATTAAAAGTTCTAAATTCCAAAGTGCACCTGCCCCCAAGACCTGGCATGAATGTGAAGTCCTGGGTAAGAGGTGTCGCATTTGCTTCTGTCTTGTCTGCGTACTTGAGTTAAATGTGCATAGTGCAGATGAAAAAAATAATTCCCCAATTCCTTTCTTTTCATTTGTTTTAGAGTACATCAGTGTTCTCAATAAATACAGAAGTATCCCGAAATTTGAATCAAAGGTTTTTTAATTTTCGTTTTTATATTAGAAGTTGCGTAGGCAAAAGTACAAACTCCTTCAGTGTGACATGTGAGTCCAGGAAGTCAGGAAGCCCTGAGGATGGGACAGACGGCTGCCACGGTGGGACAGGTGGTCAGTTACAGAGCCAGTGAGTGCCAAGGCCGGGTCAAGACCCCCAGTCACCGGACTCCGGACTTGCACTTGTACTTTGTGTATCAGCAACATGGTATTTCTGTTCTCATTTTCATTTAGCAGATTCCCAACTGCTATGTAGTAACAGAGGCCCTCTGAAGCTTAAAGGAAACATTGTATTTAATTATACAAAAGTATACGTTATCTATACAATATGAACTGGTTAGCACAAAGAGGCGGAACATCAGTTTTGTTTTCTAGGCAGAGAGACGACTCCTACACAATACTTAAATTTGCACAGGAGGAGTTGCTCAGAGCGCAGGCAGAGACGGGCCCCTGAAGGGGAATGTTTAGGAGAAAGGAAAACAGAAAATGTACACACAAATAATTAACATAGAATCAAGTTGTGACAAGCACTCTGGGTAAAAATTCCAGAGAGGGAAATGAGCAGGGCGGCCTAAGAAGGCGGGAGGGGACAGGTGCAGAATAAGGTGGTCAGACAAGGCCCTAAGGAGCTCACGCTGATTTAAGTATCTGGTCCGGGTGGGCGCCACCTACGGGGGTGTCCGGGGCAAAGAGCTCCAAGTGAAAGCCCGAGGCAGCAGTAGAGGCGGCATGCGGGACGGGTAGGAGGGACGCTAGCGTGGCCTCCCTTTACTCTGACTGATGTGAGACGCCGTTGGAGGGTTTGAATACAGGAGTGACTTATTCTGGCTTATGTTTTTAACAATTATTTCTGTTTCTGAGCTGAGAGTAGACATAATGAAGGAAGAGGGTAAAAGCAGAGAGCTCAGTCAGGGGGTTGTTGTAATAATCCAAGAAAGAGATGACAGTAGTTTGACCACGGAGGGGACATTGGAGGCAGGGGAAACGGTCGAGTTCTGTGTATATTCTGAAAGTAGAGCTAATAGAATATGTGGACAGATTAGATGTGGAACGTGAGGGAGAGCTGCCAAGGGTAACTGCAATGGTTTTGGCCACGTGACTGGCAGGATGGAGCTGCTGCTGACTTACACAACAAAGCCTGTGGCGTAGCACAATCAAGAAAGTTTGATTTTCAAAACAGACTCGAGATGCCTATTGGAATTCTAAGTATGGTGTCAAGTAAACAGTTGGATATATGTGTGGTGTTCGGGAGAGAAGATGGGGCTGGAGATACACAATACGAGGTCTGTCTGGAAAAAGCCCAGCCATTGTTAATGGAACGAGGACGGTCTGTGAGACATCGATGTCACTTGGCAGCCAAGGAGAGAGGGCTGGAATGCATGTGTGTGAACAATGACGACTTCACTGTACCAGGCAGTGGGAGCGTGGTTGAGTGAGCACGTGGACTGTGTGGCCGTCACATTCAAAATGACTGAGCAAGTAGAGCAACGAATCTGCATCAAATTTTGCATTAAGCTTGACCATTCCTCCATGGAAACTATTCGGGTGATGCAGAAGGCTGCAGCTCTGGGCAACTGGTGATTGGCAGCTTAATAATGACACGCCCACTCATGCAGAATTTTTTGACAAAACATCAAATCACCCAGGTGACTCAGCCCTCCTACAGCCCAGGCTTGGCACCCTGCAACTTCTGGCTTTTCCCAAAACTAAAATCATCTTTGAAAGGGAAAAAATTTCAGACCATTGGGTGAGATTCAAGAAAATAAGACGGGGCCGCTGATGGTGACTGGGAGAACTGTGTGAGGTCCCAAGGTGCCTACTCTAATGGGGACTGAGGCATCATTGTGCTATGTACAATGTTTCTCCTCTCTTGTATCTTCAGTAAATGTCTCTATTTTTTATATTACATGGCCAGATACCTTCTGGATAGACCTTGTATATGGATGACATGTTTAAATGCTATGACTGAGTGAAGTCACCTAACGAGTGAGTGAAGAGACAGAAGCTATTGGAGGATTGAGACTTGGGACATTGTGTCATCTCAAGTTCAGAGAGATGAGGAGAAACAGCAAAGCAGACGAAAGCAAGTAGCCAGCCACATAGGAGAAAGGACAGGCAGGTGAGAACGCTGTCCTGTAAGGCCAGTGAGAAAGTGTCATGAGAAGGACAGAGTGACAGACTGTATCGACTCTGCTAATAAGTCAAAAGTCACGTGGCTTTGGGTGGTAAACACTCAACACAATGTGCAAATGATGTGTTGTAGAATTACATACTCGAAACCTATACAGTTTTATCGACCAACTGCAGCCCAATAAATTTAATTTTAACAAATGAAAAAAGCGGGCTGAGAATTGACTCTTATGTCTAAATATATTTATTATGTTTTCAAATACATTATATGTATTATCTTTGAAACTAACTGTCAGTGATGACACTATCAAAGTTAATTTACGTGAAGTATTTGACTCAGAAGACGCAGTGGAGTGGACCCAAGGGAAATAGCCTCAGTGAACTGGAGGAAGGGCTCAGGGCAACTCGGGAAACGTCGCTGAAGGCAGACAGCAGACGCACGTGGCCGAGTTGGAGGGGGAAAGGAGTGGAAGAGTTCGCTGTTGTTTTTAACAGGCGGGATAACGCGGGATTGTTTGCCAGTGTGCGTTTTCTGGAATAGAGCAGAAAACTAGCCATGAGAATGAAGGAGCAAAAAGTGCTGGAGTGGAGGGCGTCCTTGAGTGGGCAAGATGGGGCGGAGTGGGGCAGGCGGCGTGAGGTGGACATGCGGACAGCCCTTCACCGGTCACGGGAGAAAAGGCAGCACGGTGCATGTGAATTTGTGCTGGGACTCTCCTGGTCGCATCCGTTTTACCAGTAAAAGCCTCCTGCTGAGGGGGGAGGTGGAAAAGAGATATTGGAACTTTGAAAAGAGGTCACTGAAGAGACGGAGAGAAGGAATGGACGGTACGTGGACTTCCATTGCAGGGTCGCCCCGGTGGTCCACATCAAGTTAATGGTCATGAGCTCAGTTCGACACCAGTCATTTTATAATGCGTGCTACCTCCAGCTGTGTACGGCGTGCCGCAGCACCTGTGCAGCAGGGTTGGGGATTGCCAGGTGAATAGAACTAAAGAAAGGAGACTATGGTTGACCTGAAGTTGTCTGTAAGGAGTTGAAGATGGTTGGCCATGGAATTGAGTTGCATAGGGAAGAAAGGGAAGGCATGAAGGGCATGAAAGACAGTGAGAAGGAGGCAGGATCAATGGATCATAGGACCTAGTGGGGCTACAGAACTCTTAGAGCCAAGGTATGTTAGGGACGGGGCTGGAAATCCAGGAGATAATGGCAGAAGACAGAGCTGAGATCGTGGAGGGGCTCTATGACTGGTAATGATGAGACCAGGGGAGTTGCTGGCTCCAAGCGAAAGGTAAGTTCTCGAGGAAGAGGGGAGGTCCGGGATCCGAGGGCCCCGGGGTTGGAAGAGTCACTCAGATCGATATTGTGATTACAAAACTTGTGCTGGGGGCAGTGTTAGAAAATAGAGCACCAATGCAGTGGCTGAAATCTCAGAGAAAGGGAGTGACGCAGAGGTTGAAGTCTGATGTCACTAAGAAGGGGACTGGGTGGCAGAGCCTGGAGACAGAGGAGGAAGAAAGGGGCCACGGCCCGTAGTGGCAGTGAGGAGCAGGGACACCCACGCTGCCTCTGCATCATAGGTACTGAGAACGAGCAAGAAGATGGCCACCCACTGGGGCTGTGGGGAAAGAAAGGAAGGGTCCTCAAGGGAGAGAAAGAAATATGCGGAGAGCACCCAGAGGTGCTGAGGGTCGGGGAGCAGCTGTTGTCAGGACCCTCAGGGCCCTGGGCGTTCATCTGGCTCCTGGGCGCCTTCCCTCCGGACTCACCAGAGCCAAGGCCACATTTGGGGCGGGGAAGAAGGTGATGTCACAGAACACACGTGGCCCCCAAGGACACAGAGTCATTACAGCAAAGGGATTTCAAATCGCTCTCGCAATTTAGAAAAGTTGATCGATCACAATGCAATTGCTTCGGCCACGTGTCTCCCAGGGCCCTGATTTGCCATGTGACTCGGGACCCTCCGCTCTCCTGCCCTTCCTGCGGACCCTCCCATGTCCACCTGCAGGCCTGCTGCCCACCTCCCACCTTCTCTGCTGTCAGGGCCCATGCCACTCACGGGGTTCCGCTTCACGTCCTCTAGCCAAATATAAAACAGAAACACAAATAGAAACAAGCCTATTTGAAATGAAAATCTGTATGCTTCGAATCTTGTGTGCTCTGTAACTCGGGTACGAGTGAGCAGCGCCATCCTTGGGCAGGCTGTGGGCAGGGGAGTGCTGAAAGGCGGTGGTTCGTGTCAGAGCCCCGGCGGACCGTCCTGGAGTCTGTTTATGCTGGAAACTCCAGGCCGGGAAATGTTTGCTCCGTGCACTTGGTTATCCTCCATTTTTTTCTTTCTTTTGTGATTGTGTCTAGTGAAAGCTGCATCAGAAGTAAACCTTCTGCACATGTCAGTCTCTGGTTCAAGCAAATTATTAGGGTTAAATTTTTTTTTCTAAAAAGAACATTGATTACAACACAGAATCTATTCTGCCAGTTTCCAACCCTTAAGAAATAGAGGTTTACGATAAGTTCTTTTTGCTTCAGAGTCAGGTGCTTTTCGATATTTTTAAGCATAACTTCTAAGTTATGAACCTGAGGAAATTGAAGGGGAGACAGGTTACGTGACTGCCCAGTTGGGGAGGAGCCAGGATTCTGGAGTTCAAGGCTCCTTCCCCTTCATCACATACTTTCTTCAGGAGCCCTGAGATGCTAAACATTGTTTCGACAGAATAGGGCATGTTCCTTGGAGACTGCATAGATTTCCTTTGGGTCCAGAGAGATGTTTCATTTTATTCTGTGAAAGTCAGACAGAAAGGGACAAGTGCCCTATGGTTTCGTCCATGTGGACTATCCTCACGACAGAAAGCAACAGGCGAACAGACAAAACAAACCAACAGAAACTCACAGACACACAGAAGGGTATGGCAGTTACCGGAGGGAAAGCGGGGGAGAGCCGAAGAGGGTCAGGGGGGTCAAAGTTGAGGTGAAGGAAGCAGACTTGACTTTGGGGTGGAGGTGGTGAACACACGAGGCAATGTACAGAAGCCGTAGGTAGCGCAGAGCTGTGCACTTGAACCTCAGACAGTCTTCTTGTCCTACGTCGCCCTAGTAAACCTAATCAAAAATAAAGTAAAAATTTAAAAAGAACTTAGATATGTTCTTATTTTTGTTTTCGAATGGCTTCTTTTGTAAAATAGTCCTAATTATACACAGCCTCGATACAAGCTGTGCTCGACCGGACCTCTCTGTCCAATCCGTTCTGTTGTGTTCAGTCAACGGCTTTCAATTATCCCTGACTCTGTTAATAGGGCACATATTCATTTCGGTGCCAAAATATTTCTGGGCTTTTGGAAATTATTTTCCTTTGCAGTTCATAAATAAAGTGGATGGACAGGATTGCAGGAATCTCATCATTTCTGACTTCACACTGTCGATTTTATAGCCAGAAAAAGCTTTGTAATCTTTCAGCGTATTCATGAATTAAACGAGAGCAAGTTCAAAGCACAGAACATTGGAAACAGATTCATGCAAAATTTATCTTCAACAGAAAAGAGAAAAACTAGCACTAGTCTACTTCACAGAAAAATATTAAGCGAGAACAAACAAAGTATCGCAGGGCAGTATGAAATTTCATTGTTTGACCTAAGTTATTTTCTTTTTTTTCTTTTTTTTTTATTTTAATTGTTTTTCAGTACAGTTTTCTGTCCTAAGTTATTTTCTGAATTCTATTGTAAGGCATTAGGTTGCCAGCAGTAAGGGGGGGGGGGAGAAATTTTTAAAAAGATACCTTTGTGTCATGTAGCTAAAGTTTTATTCTACATCATCGTCACATTTTACATCAGCATCTTCAACTGTGTTTTGAAATGTTAATCTCATAAAGTAAATTTATTGTGCTTGTTATTATCAGTTATAATGAGATATGAAAAGCCTAAGATATGATAACCCCTTCTTTTAGGAGGAATATTATTTTAGATGTATCTAATGGAGATGCTGGTGGACTCGAGTAAATGTTTCCAACAGTTTAGAATACATACATGTTTCATAATCATCTTCTCAAAGTCACATGGTAATTCTAGGAATATTTGAATGGATATATTATTTTGTATTTTAGTACTGGCCATTGAAATCAGCCCTTCTATTTTCAAACAACCTAAAATGTACTTGTGAAATAAATGTTTAGTACGCTTCAGTGTTCTAAAATATCTTGAAAATCTTGGAAGGAATGTTTTAGGTGTATTTTGGCACCGCAGAAGTGTGAGTCCCGGATAAAGTTCTCTCTGGAATACAAGACCTGTTTAAGTCGTCTGGGTCCCCCAAGGCACTCGAGGTGCGTTGGTCCCTGATACCCGAGCGTTGGGGGCGGAGTCTGCGTTTCACACGCTGCGTACAGGAATCGCATGGACCAAGCCAGGGTGGTTTGTGATCCAGTGGATGAATTAATGAAATAAAACCTGGAAGGAGGACCCCGACGTTCAATAACCTCTTTTGAAATAAATGAAGAGTCGAACAGGCTTTTAGGAAATCTAAATAGATACAATTTAAAGGGGGAAACAGGAGCCAACATTCCACATTCTTCCCATCGGTCCAAGTCCTGCTAACTCACGGCGCGGCGTGCTGTTGGCCTTGTACTGCGGTATCCCGGATGCGGCTTTCCTTGTCCCCGGCCAGATTCTAAGGAGGCATCCAAGCTCTGGGTCCAAGTTCAGGAAGTGTCTCGGAATGCAAATGCCTGTACGTTTTCAAAGGTGCACGTTATTTTTCCATTTTAGAGGCACTGTGCATGTCCCAAAATAAATGTTATTAGCCAAAAAAGACATCAAAATGTATTTCCTCTTGGTATTATTTTATTTCAATAAAATCAATACAATTTTGTGTCCTACTTTCGTAAATTAGTAGGACCATTTTTGTGTTAACGTAAACTCCATAAACTTGAATTTTAATACCTACACGATAACCCCTTGACTGGATTTGGTATAGGTAACTGTTCCCCATAATTTGTCATTTCGTTTGCAGATGGTTGTCACCATCTTAGGACGAACCTCTTTGTACAGAAAGCGCTTTGGACTTGAATTATATGCTCACGTGTCACTCACCGATGCCTTTCCCAACACGGACAGTGCACTCGCTGTTGGCCCACAGAGGAGAGTGCCTTCTGCTCTCAGAGGGGTCACTGCCCACGTAGCAGGGGTCAGACAAAAGCACAAACTCTACACAGAGTGGGAGGCGGAGATGCAGAAAGCTGTCCAGGAATACGCACAGGCGCAGAGGCACTGGGATTGGGTGAGAGTATTTCTCACTAGGATGCCAAATAGGAGCATCGAGCTAGGAGAAATGATTCACCAGCAAAGTCGAACGAAGCAAGTTCATGAAGGTCCTTCAGTGCCATGCTAGCACTCAGGTTACATGAACTTGAAGGTTATGAGATCTCATTTAAATATTTGTATGTGGAAATGACAAAATCAGTTTGGATTATACATTGGGTGTGGTGCACTATACAAAATAAGAACTTTTTCATTAAAAAAACAACATAGTCATTTTACTATTAAGCCTGAACCCTGAGAAAAAAAAATTTTATAGAAATGTAAAAAAAAAATGGCTGTGAAGTAAATGACATGAAGTGATTTTGGCAGTTGTTCAACTTTAAAATGTGTGCTTAGAAGGTGACCAGCAATTGATGTATCCCTAAGACATCAGAGAAAAGGGCTTTGTCCTCATTAAAGTGTGCTTACTTCTGGTTCACTTGCTGTCCACTGTTAGTTTGGAAATAAACAAATAAGTACATAAAAATTTTTAAAAATTTAGGCCCTGGCTGGTGTAGCTCAGTGGATTCAGCACAGGCTGCGAACCAAAGGGTCGCCAGTTCGATTCCCAGTCAGGGCACATGCCTGAGTTGCAGGCTAGGGCCCCAGTGGGGGCCACATGAGAGTCAACCACACATTGGTATTTCTCTCTCTTTCTTTCTCCCTCTCTTCCCCGCTCTCTAAAAATAAATAAATAAAATCTTTAAAAAAAGAGAAAAAAATTTAGGAGGCCAAATGAATATACATGCATGTATGTAGAGTCTCCATCTTATGGAGTTCCACAATTTTATTTTATTTTTTATTTAATCCATCACCACTTAGTCCCTCTTATGTTGCCCTCCCCCCAGCAATCACCACACCGTTGTCCACGTCCATGAGCCTTTTGCCTTTTTCAGCAACACGTGGAGAGTTTCCACGATGAGCACCGAACTCATCATGAACGCACTCCCGAGGACATGGTTTTGTGTTCATGATGCAAGTTCTAGAAAGATGACGCACCTGGGTAGAATATAGCTTTATTAGAAACACCCATTTCCGAAGTTAAATCCAGAGCACAGGAAAAAGAACCAGCTTACCTCTGAGCCTGGGCAGGCAGGGACACAGGGTAGAATCCGTCTGGTCTTCATCAGATGGCCTCGGAAAACTAAGAGTGGCTACATAAAAATTACCCGATGTGTTCTGATTTTGCCCAAACATGGTAATGAGACAAACGCAGAATGCTTATTTTATCTTGTTCTTAATTGTGTTCAAAATATCGAAACCGATTTCCCCAACACTGGCTTAACGGGAACGACCCGGAGGTGCAGGACCCGCTGTGGAGCGGGCACCACACTGTCGACAGCGGCGGCCACGCTCGGCTCAGGCAGAAGGCCAGTTACTTCGCTTTCCGTGCGCCCCTAGGTTCCTTCCACGGGCTGGATGCGTTATAAATACTGCTATTAAATGCTAGAATGGAAATTTCCTGTGTTGGCTGGGACAGAAAAATATATAAAGGAAAAAAATCAAACAATAACATTTCCATATGGCTTTATGATCTTGGTTGCATTTTCATAGGCATGAAGTGTCTGTAGCTCAGCAATACATTTTTTTCCTGATTCTATTGTTTTTGTTCAATAAAAATGTTTTAAAATTAGAACTAAGGTCCTCCTAGCTGCCAAAAAATGTGTGCAGTGAGCTTCCTTGCAACACTGTGGAAATGTCCCAATTCATACTCACACGCTTTCAAGCTTCCTCTGAGCCCCACGTAGGCGCTCCCTGAAATGTTGCTGATAGCTTCATCCCTTATGATATGCCCATACTGATCCTCGAAAGATTTTTTCCCACTAGCTAAATATGTTCGCTCTGGGCTAGCATAACTAAGGTTAGATACGATATTTTCTGAGGAAAGGAAGAGAATGCAGCACAATCAGCCCTGAGTTATTTGTTCCGTGAGTACGGGTACGTTCAGCAGAAGCCTTCTGGATGATGGGGGTTGGCCGTCTTTTTACGTTGTCAGTGG
>PVKM010036302.1:0-14848 GCA_004027735.1 Carollia perspicillata
ATATATAAATCAACACATAATAAGTATTGGCAAGGATGTGGAGAAAGGGGAATGCAGACTGGTTCAGCCACTGTGGAAAATAGTATGGACAGTCCTCAAAATAAAAATGGAACTGCCTTATGAACCAGCGATTCCACTTCTGGTTATCCAAAGAAATCCAAAATACTAGTTTGAAAAAAATATATGTAGCCCTATTTTCACTGAACCATTATTTACAATAGCCAAGCTATGGAAGCCACTCAAATGCCCATTAATAGACAAGTTGATTAAAAAAGCTATGTTACTTACAGAGTGGGACAAAAGTACATTTATAGTTGTTCATATGGAAAATAACACTATAATTAATAAATAATAACAAGAATAAACTGTGTTTTGTGTACTCACAACTGTAAACCTACTTTTGCCCCACCCTGTCCATACAATAGAATATTACTTGGCCATAAAAAAGAATGAAATCTTATTTTCAACAGCATGGATTTGCAATAACTTTACTAGGGGTTATTATGCTCATTGAAAAACTTCAGTCAGAGAAACACAAATACCACATGATTTCACTCATACTCACGTGTGTAATCTAAAAAAACAAATTCAACAAAACTGAAACAGACTCATACACACAAAGAGCAGACTGGTGGTTACCAGTGGAGAGGGGGGTTCAGGGAGCTGAGTGAGAAGTGAAAGTTTTAAGTATAAACTGACAATTACAAAATAGTCATGGGTATGTGAAGTATAGCACAGGGAATACAGTCAATAACATTATAACAACCATGTATGGTGCCAGGTAGGTACTGGAAATATTGAGGGGAACCATTAGTAAAGTGTCTGATTGTCTAACTGTAAACAGTAAAAGTAGACCTTGGTACTTGAATTCTGGCTAGGAGAGAATTCAAAGTCAAAACTCAACCTTACACGAGAACATTTATTTCATCAAGCAAAGCAAAAGTAAACTGAAAGGAGGTTTTGAGTGCGAGGCTCAAAGATCTGCCCTGGGGTGTGGACTAGGGTCCTTTTCAAGCCCTTGAATGCGGGTTAACTGCTTTCTTCTTCGAGCTCACCTATCCAGGCCTGCCTTATCCTCTCCAGTCCTTGTTCAAAAGTCAGATGGGGCTTTTCAGTTCTCTTCTTTTCTAAGGGTGACTGTTCGTCTACCACATGACTAGCTACACGCCAGGGGAGAAAAGGTCAGTTAGAGGATTTGACCCACAAGACCTGAGGCCATCTATAGGAGAAAAGGGTACTTCCCCTAGATGTACACCCCCTAGATGTACCTAGGGGTGAGGTCCTCATTAACAATACTTATTTCCAATGCTTGCTTTTCCAGTTCTGCCAGTTGGTAGGTATTTATTGCTAGGTGTCTGATACTTTCTGCCCTTATGACCTTCCATACCAGCCTATGGTCCTGCTTTGCTCATGCCTCTCTGACTGACTACCACATAACTGCCATGCTGTATACCTGAAACCAATACAAAATAATATTGAAAGTAAGCTGTAATTGAAAGTATTTTTTAAATGCAATAAAAAAGGCTTAATTAGAAAAGACCTATAAATCCTGTCCTTACTCTGAGCCCAGCACAAGGAAAATAACTTTTCCTAATCCAGCTTTGAAGAAAAAGTTTTTTTATTGTTGTTATTTAAAGATTACTATTAGAGGAAATGCTTAATCATTGAAAAAAAATAGCTATCTTCACAGGTAAAAGAATTAAAGTACTTCCTAAGTAGATTTGCAAAAACAGACTTTCAGGGAATGAATATCATTCTCATTTTTAACAGAAGATCACGTTATCATAAAAAAAAACCTATTGGGTCTTCTTACACATAATTTTAAGGGTTTTAAGTGACTTAGCTAAGTCAAAGACTGAATTCCTGAAATATTATATTTATTTTCAATCTTAAAATTAGAATTTTAAAAAAGCAATTATAGTACACAGAATTTTCAAGTGCATAATATTTGGGGGGAAGCTTAAAAAGTAATGTTATTACTTTTATGTGCTTCAATTTTTTAACAAGTTAATATGTCAAAACAGCTGATACACACAGTCTTTCTGCTCTTAACATTTTAATAATTATTGTAAACCAAAATTAATGTTAGACTGTAGTAAAGAATTAAGAACATTTACTTGAGCAAAAGGAGCTGCAGTCCAGGACACACAGACTTAGATAGCAGCAACCTAAATTGTGTTCTCCCAAGAGAAAGGAGAGGCCTCGGTTTAGAGTTAATGGTTCCCACCCAGGTTCTCAGTTAGGTTTGTTTTATGTAAATGAATGTTCAAATTGTGCATTTCTGATTCTGATGTGTTCTGATAGATGAGGCAGGTCTCGGTCCTGTGGCAGAAAGACAAACCAGGGCTCCCCTGCAGTGGTTGATGCAGAAAGAGTAAAGAAGTGGAGTGAACTGCGTGAAGCTGAGTCTTCAGTCTGAGGTTTCTCTCTCAGAATACAGGATACAAGAGGAGCCATTGTCCACAAATGGCCACTAGGCTCTTTTTATTTACAAAATTTGGGGCCTCTACAGATAAATCTCTTCTTGGGGTTTATATCGAGTGAGTCTTTCTTCTTAGGGTTCACATTATAAATTGGCATGATTCATGACATAGTTCTAAGTTTGGCTTATATGGTAGAAAAAAATGTTAAGGATATTTTATTGATTATACTATTACAGTTGTCCAATTTTTTTTCTCCCCTTTCTCCCCCTACTCCCTGCACCTCCCCACCCTCCAGTATTCTCCTCACCTTAATTCGTGCACATATAAATTCTTCAGTTTCTCCATTTCCTATACTATTCTTAACCTGCCCCTGTTTATTTTATGCCTACTTATTATGCTTCTTATTCCCTGTATCTTTTCCCCCATTCTCGTCCTCCCCCGCCTACTGATAACTCTCCACATGATCTCCATTTCTGTGATTCTGTTCCTGTTCTACTTGTTTGCTTAGTTCATTTTTCTTTTTTAGGTTCAGTTGTTGATAGTTGTGAGTTTGTTGTCATTATGCTGTTCATAGTTTTGATATTTTTCTTAGATAAGTCTCTTTAACATTTCATATAATAAGGGCTTGGTGATGATGAACTCTTTTAATTTTACCTTATCTGGGAAGTGCTTTTTCTCCCCATCCATCCTAAACAATAGCTTTGCTGGATAGAGTAATCTTGGATATAGGTCCTTGCGTTTCATGAATTTGAACACTTCTTTCCAGCCCCTTCTGGCCTGCAAGGTTTCTTTTGAGAAGTCAGGTGATAGTCTTTTGGGAACTCCTTTGTAGTAATTGTTTTCTTTCCTCTTGCTGTTTTTAAGATCCTCTCCTTATCTTTAATCTTGGGTAATATTATTATAATGTGTTTTAGTGTGTTCCTCCTTGGGTCCGGGTTCTTTGGGAATCTCTGAGCTTCCTGGGCTTTCTGGAAGTCTATTTCCTTCACCAGATTGGGGAAGTTATCCTTCATTGTTTTTTCAAATAAATTTTCCATGTCTTGCTCTTCCTCTTCTCCTTCTGGCACCCCTATGACTCAAATGTTGGAGCATTTAAAGTTGTCCCAGAAGTTCCTAATTTTTTTTGAATTCTTGTTTCTCCTCATTTTTTTAATTCTTATTTCTTTATTCTGCTTTGGTTGGTTGTTTATTTCTTCCTTTTTTTTCCAAATTGTTGATTTGAATCCCAGTTTCCTTCCCTTCATTATTGGTTCCCAGTATATTTTCCTTTATTTCTGTTTTTATAGACTTTGTTTCTTCCTTCATTCTTCAACCCAGCTCAGTCAACTCTGTGAGCATCCTGATTACCAGTGTTTTGAACTCTGCATCTGATAAGTTGTCTATCCCCTTGTCACTTAGTTCTTTTTCTGGAGTTTTGATCTGTTCTTTCATTTGGGGCATATTTCTTTGTCTCAGTGTACCTGTTACATTGTAAGGGGTGGAGCCTTGGGCCCACCCCTTTGCCAGGGCAGGGCAGCCCTCTTTGCTGGATTTTGGCATTGTCTGTGGGGGAGCAGTCAGAGAGGGAACAATGCCACTTGCTCAGCTCTCACTCCACTTTCCATCACTTCCCTTGATTCCTATAAGTCAGGGGTGGCAAACTCATTTTTAGCAGGGGATACATGAGCCTCACAGTTGCCTTCAAAGGGCCAAATGTAATTTTAAGACTGTATAAATGTAACTACTTCTAAACTAGGAGCAAGGAGCTTCGTGCTGCCACTGGGTAGAAACAAGGTGCCAGGCTGGATAAAACAAGGTGGAGGGCCAGATTTGGCCTGTGGACCTTGCGTTTGCCACCCGTGCCATAAGTGAATTCTGCCCTTTCTGGTGCTGATTCACAGTGTGTGGGTTTGGGTACATTCTAGGACTCCATGGGTTTCGCCAACAGACTCTCCTGTGAGACTTGGACTTTCTCTTGCAACCCCCACTGATTTTTACAGCCAGAAGTTTTGAGTCTTTAGTTTCCCACACTGAAGCCCTGGGTTTCGCAGTCTGTCTCACTCCCCAGTTGTTCCATTGCGTTTATCAGTGTGTGAATGTGGGATCGCCTGCATGGTCTCCCTCCTTGCCTTGCCAACATGTATTTTCTCTGCCCCTCCTACAAGTCTGGATGAAATTTTTTTTTAACTTCTTTGTTGTTGGACTTCCATGCATTTTTATTTTCTGGCAGTTTTGGTTGTTTTTTGTTTCAAATTGGTTGTTATCCTCCCTTTGGTTGTGTGAGGGAGTGAAGCATTTCTGCCTATGCCTCCATCTTGGCTAGAATGCTCGTATATGGTAGAAAAATTTAAAAACTCAGTTTTGTATCCTATTCTTTTTAAAGTCCCTTTAATTAAAAAACCACTCAAAACAGATTCATATTCTGGATTTAACATGAGTCATAAGTAGGAAAGAGTTTACACTAAGCTGACAACTTCTTTATGGTTTTTATTGATGAAGTTTAAGTTAGAATCTTACAAAATTTCTGAGAAGTTAAGAAAATCAAATAGAATTTGTGTTGCTTCTGTGTACCAAATCCTTGTAGAGTTGTTCTTGTCTCTGTGTGATAGTTGATGACAAACAACAAAATGATACTTTTTCCTACTGATTAGCATTTCCAGGCAGATTAATCACCCATTCTTAGGATGCCCTCCAACTCATAGAGATCTCTTTCTCAGTCTGCCTATTAGCAAGAAGACAAACATGAAAAATTAAACATTTCACTCTTTCTTTAACTCTCATTCCAACCAAGTAAAAGTTGGAAACAAATTGGACAACTGAGCAGATAGGAAGTAGTTTGGATCTAATAACCAACCACTACTTGGCCCTCAATATGGTCTTTCAGTTTGACTGCATTCCTATTGCCAGCTTAGTCTTCTACACTCCACAACAATCATTTTGAACTTCTACTCTTCCCAAATTCCATCCTCTTATGTAGTCCTTCCATGCTCAGTACTTCACATTCTCTCTTAAATAATTTAAATTTTTTTAAAAAGTTTCCAACAGAAAATTTACTTAACTGTTCAATCTCCTGCCATCAAATCAATGCCACCTCTCCCTCTCATATTTCTCTGACTTATAAAAATGGAAGAAATATTTTCTATTATTATGCAAGGGCAATCTCTCTACATATTCTGTGGAGTATATTCCTTTCTATAATTTCAGGAAACTCATTGGCTTGTTGAATAAGCTTAAAAAGAGTAAAGAGGCTTTGCTAGAAAATAAATGACAAAAATTTATTCAAGGATTTTTGAAACAAAGGTAAGCAAAACCTAGAAATGTTCTGAAAGAAAAAAGAAAAGTCAAGGATTTTATAAGAAAAAGTAACATTCTTGGAAGGAAACATTACCGCATTCTTAGCTTCAGGATTGGTCCAAGATGGTAATCTTCAGATACCCTATAGTCTGAACAATGGAAAAATTCTTCTTGAAGTCACCTAGATTGTCATCTATAAGTTTAATATGTATTGAGGTATTAATGCACAATCAACTGATGTTCTTCCAGGTATTTAAAAAGGACTGGAAAGTTCAGAAGTTTGAGTTCCCATATTAGTTAAAGTAAGAATCATTTTTTCATGCAACAGCCTACTTTATTTTAATAATTTAGCAGCTTGACATATTGACTACATTTTATTTCTTCCCTCTATCCCTGCAGGCTTTTTGTTCTCAAATTTTAATTGTTTCAAGTACACAATGTATATAAATAGTTAAAAGTTCAAAAATTACAAAAAAGAATATGATAAAAAGTCTCTTTTCCATTTCTAGTCCTAGCTACCTATCTTATTCTTGGGGCAAGTATCCTGCCAAAGATATTCTATGCATGCACAAGTAAATTATACAAATTATCTTAAGTGTTTTACAAAAGCAATACACCATACACACTGTTACGAAACTTGCTTTTTTCATTCAAAATATCTTGAAGACAATATTACTCATAAATTATTGGTTCATTCTTTTTTTGCTACAATAGCATCAATTATAAATGTCTCATAAATTATTTAACCTGACCACATTAATGAACATTTAACTTGTCTCCAAACTTTTATTGTTATAAAAAACATTGCAATGAAAAGTTTTGTACATCATTTCACATACGTGAAAATATAACTACAGGTTAAATTCCTATTAGTGGAATTATAGGGTTAAAGGATAAACATAATTGTGATTTTGATAGATATTGCCAAATTATCTTCCATAGACATCAAATTGAACTACAGTCATATCAAAAATGTATGAGTGATTACAGTCACCCAACAATAGTATATCACTAAGTTTTCTGCTGATTTCATTAATTAACATTTTACTTAGTACAAGTAAGAATGACAATATTTTCAAATATTTAAAAGCCATTTGTATTTCTTTTCTAACAACCCTTTGTTTATACCTCTTTTCTATTTTCTCATATTGTTTCATTTTTTAAAAATTGACTCATACAAGTTATTTATATGTAAAGAGAGCTTTTTAAACATGAATTGCAATTTTTTGGCCATGAATAAAATATTTTATAGTCAAATTTATTAAAGTTTTACATGTATGGCTTCTGGCTTTTGTGATATACTTAGAAAGCAGGTCCTTTCTTCTCTGAATTTATGTGAGGGAAAATTCTTATGGTTTCCTCTACTACTTGTATGATTTCTGTCTTCAAGTTTTCTTCATAAAAATTTTCACCTATTCCTTGTTAAGATCATGT
Organism: Carollia perspicillata; assembly: GCA_004027735.1. Lineage (NCBI taxonomy): Eukaryota > Metazoa > Chordata > Mammalia > Chiroptera > Phyllostomidae > Carollia > Carollia perspicillata. The sequence continues at coordinate 7,131 of PVKM010036302.1, forward strand.
ATGGATATTTTGTCATTTTTATTGTAAGTGGATCCTATCTTTTATTAGATCTCCTAATTCATTTCAATATATTAAGGCTACTAATTTCTGTATATTAATTCTGTAGTCAGTCACCTTACTTAATTGTCTAATTTCAGTAAGTTTTTAGTTAATCATCTTGAGATTTTCAGGCATCCTTGAGTTTTTTTATATTGATTAAAATGGTGATAATTCAATATCTCCCTCTCTAGTGTTTATTTTTATTTATTTATTTATTTTTCAAAGTGCACAATGAAGCAGTGGATTTTAATATAACAGTACAAAAATTTATTGATATGCCTTCAGATTCCACATTGCAACTAACCTGAAGCTGGTTACATTTTAGTGCAGTATCAAAAAGAATATCTATCTCCCTCTCTAATGTTTAATCCTCAAAATTATTTGTTTCATTTTCTCTATTCAGTATCCCCAGAATAATGTTACCATCTAACATTAGAATTACCTTCTAACTCTCTAATATCCTCAGCTTGTCCCTATCTCCTAGATCCTTCAAATCTTGAAAGACTTTCTTTGGATACCACACTGCACTCCAGCTACTGTTCTCTCACTTTCCTTCAAAGCCATATGTCTTGAAAAAGTTATTTATGCTTGTTCTCCTCATATCCCTCCCTTTCATTCATTGCTCCATTAATTTAATTTTGGTTTCTATTTCCACCACGAGGCAGATCAGATGCACTGGTGTGTCAATCAAGTGGTACTCAAGAAACTCTCTTTAGTGGTCATGATGGTTGGTTGCAGGAAAACTGAGTCCTGTGGTTACAGTGGCAGCAGTATAATAGATGGTAGGGTTCAGAACACACTATCCCAAGATATGGCACCTTGACTTATTGAATAGTTTAATCTGAAAGAATTTAAAAATGGCAGAAACAAGGAGGTCATTATGACCTTGTCCCTGCTCTTCTTTCCCGAAGCAGCTCACAAGACCTTCTTATGAAAGGTGTTCTCCTGCCCTGGCCAGTATCACTCAGTTGGTTGGAGTGTCATCTGGTAACCAAAAAGTTGCAGGTTCAATTCCCAGTTGGGCACATACTGAGGTTGCGGGTTTGATCCCTGCCCCTGGTGCTTACAGGGAGGGGACAAACAATCTGTGCTTCTCTTTCCCATCGATGTTTCTTTCTCTCCCTTCCTCTGAAACATGTCCTTGGGTGAGGGTTTAATAAAAGAGGAGGGCCTTCCCTATACCCAGGGGAGAGAAGGATCCTTATTTCCAAAGACAAGGCGACACCAAAAAGTTTCAAATGAGCAGTCTTTGCTAATGTTCCCTCAGTTTACTACATTTACCTCATATTCTTTGCCCTATCATATTTCTCCATGACTGTCTACTCTTCACCAAATGCAGGACAAAATACTCAGGTGTAATTGTTTCTTTGGATCTTCATTTCCTCATGAAGGCTCCCTTGTCATGTAAAACTTTTATGAAACAAATTTGTATGCTTTTCTCCTGTTAATCTGTCTTTGTCAGTGTCATTTTCAGACCTAGCCAGGGCCCTTAAGAGGGCTGAGGAAAACCTTTCCTCCTCTGCATGTCTGATGTACAGTTGAAGCCTTTCTCCTTGGTGCCAAATGTGGTGTCAGTGGCTGCAGCAACAGTATCTTCCCTTGATCACCCCTGCAGTGTGGCTGTGGACACTGTTTCTGGCTGCTAGTCTCCAGTCTGGTTTAACAAGCCTCTCAGAAGCTTCATGAACTACCCAATATTTTCAAAATAAATTAAGTTATATTATACATTATATTATGTTATTATATCAATATAATAAATTCTGCATATATTATCCACTTGCTTTGTGTTACTCAGGTTTTTGAGATTACCAGTATCCTCATTCTAACCGTAACATTCAATCTAATTGATTATTTCTTCTTTCTAAAAACATTTTGTCCTTCAGTTTCAATAACACTACATCTGTAGTTTCCCTTTTTTGTCTCTGCCAACTCATCGGTCTCTTTTGCTAGAACTGCTTTTCTTCCACTTCTCAGAATTATGCTTTTTCTTCTCTACTTGTGTCCTAAGTGAACTCAAATACAGTACTTACATAGCTTGAATATAATCAATCAATTTGTTTATTACCTCTAAACTTATTTACTCAGCCTAGACCAATATTATGAGTTCTATTCTGGATATCCAATAGCGTCCTTGGCATAGTTGCTTGGCTATCTCCCCTGCACCTCATTTTCAAAGTTATATTTGCTCCTAAAATTGTCTTATCTTGGTAAATAGCGTCACCACCTACTCAGTGCACATTAGAAACCTTAGAATCATCTTTGACTTTGTTGCTTTTTCTCTCAAAATCCAACCAATGCCCAAGTCCTACCAGTTTCTTTTCAACTCTAACTTTGTCTCTAGCTATCATCATTACTGGCTTGAATTTCTATATCTACTTAACTAATTTTTGAATTTACTTTTATTCTTATCAATCCATTTTCTGAATGATAGTCAGAGCACTTTTTTCTAAAAAGAAAAGTTGGTCATGTCATTTCTCTACTGAGAATCTTTCAATGGCTTTTTATTACTTTTAAGATGAATCCAAAATACTTAAGATGATCTATAAGAATCTTCTTTACCTGGACCTTTTCTAACTTTCTAGGATCTTATGCCATTCTTCTGTTTTGTATTCATCAGTGTACAGCCAGAAAAATCAAACCCACGGACCATTTCAGTAAGTGACCTCTGCTATCCACCCGGGTCGGGAGCCTGCTAGACTTCACTTCTCTTTGCTGTTCTGGAGACATGAAATCTGTTCCTATTGCTAGTACTAAACAGGCACTTGCCTTTCTATAGATGCTGCTAAAAGCTTTTAGTAATTACTGGAGCCCGAAGTCTTCTACCACTTTTGTTGCTGCTACCTGAGGCTCTACCAGAAGCAGAAAAAAAAAAAATGGCTTCTTTGTATTTCTGACTCAAAATATCCTAACAGTGGTGCATAGTGGCAGAAACTAACAAGAAATGTGCTGGAAAAAAAGGAATCTGCAAAGTGTAGTTTGCTGGCTTCCAGCTTCAGAAAAATGAAGCCAAGAGCTGCACACAAATAACTGGCCCATGATCCTCTTCCAATTTTTAACTGACCAAACTGTGGGCTTTACACTGAACACTTCTCTCTCTCTCTCTCTCTCTCTCTCTCCTCTCTCTCTCCCCCACACACCCACATACACCGATTTGGTTTTCATAGGGTTAATACTAGTTTATTTTGGAGGTTTTTAGCTTAAATAACAGTTCATCATAAGGTTATTTTTACCCCATGTATTAATTTGGCTTCCTCAATACATGCTCTCTAATACCCTGTAACTTTTCTCATAACATTAATAAAGTTGTGACTAAAAAGTTAAATAATTATTTATTTAATACCTACCTCCCATGCTAAGCTGAAGGATCATTGAGAAAAAGGACCTCTATGTCTTCTTTCCTGCTACATCTCTACTGCGTGGAGCATGAATGACATGGAATAAATGAAATGTATCTTCTACCATGGCATTCAAAAGTGTAATTCATTCATTGTCAATAATCCCTCCAGGGACAAAATATATATAGTTTTGAACAGTTATTTTACTATTAGCCAAAGGGGTCAGTTTCTCAGGGTTCTCTCGTGCCGTTATACAGTTTTTGGCAGAAATGACATATAATAGTTTTTCTAGGTGAGTTGTATTAGAAGTATGAATCCCTAGATATTTTTCAGTAACAACAGTATATTTCACAGTTATTTAAGTAACCACGAAGACAGTCATCAAAATAGATAGTAAGAGCCAAATTCAAGGAATTAAATAAATGAAATTTTTATGAAACATATAAATGGCCAAAAAAAGGGCAAAGAAAATTAGAAAGCAAAGATTCCTTCCAATCCTGAGGTTCAGCCATCTAGTTATACAATCAAACATGAAAACAACAATAAAAACTGTTTATTTACTCAAATACATTTTTTACTCATATACATTTTATAGCATTTGAATTTCCAAATGAATTTCAAACAATGAATGGCAATAGCTAAGCATTAAGTTATTTGATCAGGAGAAGGATACAACTGATTTCCCTGACAAATGGTGAACAGCTCCCTAGTTTTGTTCTATTCATTAGATCAACTCCTTTGTTTGGTTTTTTATTCTCATAACAGATTGTAGGGTACAAAACAGCTGCAGAGCTTTCAGCAGTCGGTTATCTTTAAAGCTGAGTTCCGGATTCTGAAATTGGATTTTAAGAATTCCAATACTCAAAGTGTTTGATCTGTTTCTAAGATGTGAGTTGTATCTGTGCTCTTCCATCCTCAGCTGCTTAGCATATAATAATCTATAAATTCTGATTTGTTGGGAAAGTGAAAATGAGGTTACTGTCAATGAACTTTTAAATTATTGCTGAGGGAGGGACAGATAAGTTAAATTAGAGATGATTGATGCAATTCAATCTAGGAGAGCTCTAAGTTTTTCAGGAAAATAAGCAAGGAAAGGGCTGGGAGCCTAAGAGAAAGGAAAACAGAGCAGTCACTGTATTTCAATTAGGATGATTATAAGTACTATTGAGTAGCTTTGAGAGTCTGAGGGAAAGTTTGATAGCATGAATTTCAATAATAATAACAGGTACTCTTTTGAAATTTTATCAAGCAACCTCTGATCTACACATGACTGATTAAATCACTGGCCTTTGATGATCAAGTCATCCCCAGTCAGCCGGTCTTTTTATCCTTCATGTTGAGCACCGGGGGAGGTGCAGCTGACAGTTCCAAATCTCTATCCACATGTTCAGTTCTCTGGAAACCAGTCCCCGCCTCCAAGAGTCACCTCATTGGCATAAATTCAGCAATGGTTGAAAAGGGCTTATTATAAGTAAAAGACACTTCTCTCATACTATTACTCTCAAAATTCCAAGGGTTATAGGAGTTTTGTGTCAGGAACCAGAGAGATGAAGATTAAACATGTATTTCTCATTATATCACAATTAGGTTTCTACTGTTGCTGTAGCAAATTAGTACAGACTCAATGGCTTTCAACACCCTTTTCTGGAGATTGTAGGGGAGAATCCTTGTCTTTGCCTTTTCCATTCCAAACATTGCTATATTCTTTGGCTTATTATCCCTTTCTTCTGTTTTCAATGCCATTAATATTGTACCTCTGACCATTTCCCATAGTCACATCTCCAGCTGTTTCTTCTGCCTTCCTCTTTCACTTTTAAAGACATTTGTGATTATATTAGGCCCACACGAATAATTCAGGATACTCTCCTTGTTTTTAAAGTCAGCTGATGAACCATTTGCAAACTTAATCCTCCACTGCCATGTAACCTAACATATATTCAGGTTTGGAGGATTAGAATGTGGCTCTATTTGGGGGACCATTATTCTGCCTCCCTATGCAGGAACACTGCAATAAAGAAGGATGCTAAATTAATGTAATCTGGTTAATGGAAGGCAGAGTTTACCAGAACTGGTTTCAATATTTCAGTGGATATGCAAACATGAGCCTTAACAAAATTCCACTCCCATATTGCTGATGAAATTACAGAATCTATGTTTAAAATTACTACCACTAATACTACTATAACTGTGATTGAAGTAAGCATAAAATACTAATCAGGTGGTAATTACAGAACAGGCTGTACTAACATACTCATAGAAGATTCATGTATTGAAAGCTTAATTAGAAGTATTTTATAGATATCAGCTGTTGCAACTCCTGCTTAACCAAGGCATGACCCTGATGACAAGAAACTGGGCAGTCAACAGTGACTCATATCTGAACTAGCAGAAATGCTCCCCACACATCCTGTTCCCAGATATCAACAGTGAATCTGCAGATAGAGGATGAAACTACATGATGATGCACATGGAGATAACATTGAAACCCCCCAAGAGCAGAGCTGAGAAACTGCACATGGCCAGAAATTCCTAATTCTCCTCTTTCCATGGTCGCCCTATTTAAACTAGCCATGATTCCTAAAATGCTGAGATGGGCTTTGAGAGGAGTTTCTCCCATCTTCCAGGTTGTTGGCACCTGAGTAAAACCACTTTCTTTTACATTAGCATCTGCTTCTCAAGTATTGACTTTGAAACAGCAGGCAGCCATACCTGAGCTCAGTTACAGTTTTTGGTGACCATGGCAGGGCCATGCAGACCCTGGTAAGACGTGGGTCCCTGCTGCTTGTGGCAGGCCGACCCAGTGGCAGAGACCGCAGGAATTTTCAAGTAGCTGACAAGAGTTTTTTGTTTTGTTTTGTTTTTAAATCTTCGGGACTCTTCCCTGCTCTCCCTCTCGAGGCTTCAGCTGCCTTTGAATGCTTTGCTAGTGAAAGGAAGCAGGTTATGGTGGGCTGATAAGCTCAAACTTGGTTACGTCCCTGTTGTGCGCAACCAGGAGCCCTCAGCCCCACCTTCTGGGTTCTTTGAATGTCTGGGATGATGTAGGTATCATTAGACACCGCCTGGTAGTAGGCACAGCTCAATGACTAAGAAAAATCCCAGTTCCCCAGTGTGGGATTCAGAACACATGTTTGATGTTTTGGTTTTTGGATTTCTGGGTTTTGAATATTCTGTTTCAAAGCTCTCATCTGTCTGTTCTGTTTGGGAGCTCTGTGAGAGCTCTTGTCTGTCTGAAGTGAAACTTTGGCTATGGTTGTTCTTAGCTTGTTTTCTTATCTTTCAAGGAGTTGGTTTGCTTTTTGGAGTTTGTTCGCACAGGGAATCCTCTGTCTTTGTCATCTAAGGTCATTGTGCCATTTAAAACTTGTGAAGGTCATTTGCACTCATGTCCCAGTCCTCCAACTAAACTAGATAATTTAGTTGGAGACCATTCATTTATTTGGGGTTTGTCTTAGCTTTAGAATTAGGTTTTGTTTCTGTTTTAAAATGTGTAGCTTGGTCTCAATCCCATTAGAGAATCCATTAGGTTGCATTTTAGCTGACAGGTCAACTTACAGCTATAAGTCAGTGACTAATTAGAATTGTTTACCAAAGCTCTGGTAGGGATAAGGTCTCTTACGTGCAAAATTTCATATTGTTACACCATAAGGATTCTACTCAGAAAGTATTCAAATTTATACTTCAAAGAGGGAGAAAAGATCTCATTCCCTTCTCAGAGAGTAAATTCAGAAAGAAGGAAAATGAGATAGGTCTTTTAAGCACTCTGGATTCTCCTCCTGGAGGTATAGGAGCTGGGGTGGTCCCAGGAACAATGGGGAAATTAATGCCACCACCAAATCCTGTGGAAATAGCAGGGGTGATGCCCACGTCAGTGTGAAGGAAAACAAGGGCATTTAAACTCAAGCGACTAAAGCCAGCCAAGCGTGGTATTACCCTGCCTATCCACCAGCCTCCTTAAAGTTGTCAAAGACAAAAAAAGAAAATCTTGTCTCTCTATAATTATTAAGTAATACTGTTTATGTGTGTGGTAAAAAATATAACAACTATCCCAAATTTTTTTTCAGGATCATGTGGGCTAGAAAAAATATTTGACATCAAACCTTATTTCAATTCAACTGATATTATAAAAGTTATGAATATAAAATATATATTCATTTTGCCTTGGTTTGCAGGAATAATTTCATGTTTTGTCTGTAACAGAATTTGTCAAGAAAATTCCATGGGTAATAACTGACTTTAAAATCTTATAAAGTTGTTAATAACTAATAAATAGGTATAAGTAAAATGAAAATTTTTTGATAAAGCTTTTTTAAAGTATATTTTATTGATTATGCTATTACAGTT
>PVKM010036303.1:0-14854 GCA_004027735.1 Carollia perspicillata
TGGTGGTGGGTACCACCCTGTGCTGGAAAGGGTGGGTTCCCTAGGGCAATCAGGCCTAAGGAAGAATATGTAAAATCCTCTGAAACCTGCTTTGTTTAGAATGCTCTCAATTAAATAAGGGTGCAAGCAAGAAGTGAGTTTGTTCCTCAAAGTTTTGTAGCTCTTTAGCTATCTGACCCTGACTCAAAATAGGCCCTCAGAGTTCTTTGCTATCTATTGTTTGACCCTTACTGCCTAACAATGATGAATGAGCTTTACCTGTATCCCTGTGTGTTGCAAACCTAATAAATACCATTGAGGTAAGGACTCGTGGCCCTACTCCTTTGAGAGATTAGTCACCTTTCCTCCCCAAGCAGATCATGTCTTGGTAGCATTATTTTCCTCCGTGGCAGATGGGGGTGCTCTGTGCGTGGAGGCCCCCCCCCCAACAGTGTCCATCAGTAGATGACTAGATAAAATACCTATAGTACATTTACACAATGAATACTACATAGCCATAAAAAGAAGAACATTTTACCCTTTGTGACAGCATAGATGGACATGGACGACATTATGTTAACTGAAAGAAGCCAGTCAGAGAAAGACAAATATCATGTCATTTCACTCATATGTGGAATCTAACGAACAGACTGTACTAACAAGGAAAATAGAGACAGACTCATAGATGGAGAGCAGATGACAGCTATTGGAGGAGGGAGGTTGGTTGGGGATGGATCCTAGCAATGGAAAGAGAACTCATGACATGGAAGACATTGTGCTGATTACAGGAGGGAGAAGGGTAAAAGGTGGTTAAATGGTAATAAAAAATACAACAAAAATTTTAAAAAATTGGTTCACCAAATTATGTAGTTCTAAGGCTTATAACTTTCCATTTAAAAACATCAAAAGAAAATTTTATCTGTTAATATTATCACTGATATAATTAGGAAGTCTTTAAGAATTGGGAAGCTCATAGTGGCAGATACAAGTTTTTCAAAGTTTTGATTTTCTCTTAAAAATTTAAAATTTAACATTAAATATATGAAGTCCATCCAGAAAAAATCATCCTGTGACTCCTGGCTTTTCCCCAAAACTAAAACCACCTTTAAAAAGAAAAAGATTTCAGACCATAGGTGAGATTCAGAAAAACACAATGGGGCAGCTGATGGTGATTGGGAGAACTGTGTGAGGTCCCAAGGTGCCTACTTTAAAGGGGACTGAGGCACCATTGTCCTATGTACCATGTTCCCTGTATCTTGTATATTCTTCAATAAATGTCCTGTTTTTCATAATACATGGCTAGATGCTTTCCGGACATTTTTTTTGAAATGGCAGCTCAGTTCCTTTTTTGACAAAATGTCTGCCAAACACTGAAATGTTGGTAGCTACATACAATTCACCTCTCATATTGATGCAAAAACATTTTAAAAATCAGAATTTTGTTTTAAAGGTGTATTTCAATTTATTTAATCAAGTACATGCTTATCTTAAGTGAAGGTGACATTTATTTTTCTTCAAATGACCACTATTACAACTGAATGACTTTTGCCTGATTTTTACCTTCCCTTTCATTCATTGTGGCTTTTGCACCAGCAGCTATGTCAAAGAAGTGAAAAAGACAGATAATGCTTTGTGGTTATTACAAAAATAATTTTGATTTCCAGAATTTACAGACCAGATATTAGGAAAAAAATTGCAAAGTACAGCCAGAAATAAAGCAAGGAATACTTCTACAGTTAGAAAGTCCTTATTATATTTTGTATATATTTCAGTTTAAATATATAACATGTTTCTTAGTGATCATTCAAATGATACTTGGCTACAAAGGTGGTCTACAAATCCTACCACTTCATTTTTAGAAAAATTCAATAAAATGTTTATTATTTAGAGAATTGGAGTAGGAGCTTCAATCTTTTTATTGGTAAATATTGAACACATCCAGAGTTCAAGAGAACAACAATAAAGAAATGAAAGAAAGGAAAAAAGCTTAAATGATAAAAGTGATTGACATTAAGCAATTATGCAGTTTGTACTACTCATAAAAATATATAACCACTAAATAACACATTATTATAGATTTGAATGATTATTTTAATATATAAATATATGGTTCTATATACAATAAAAATTAATGTAATTCATTTCAACAATGTTAATATAATAAAAATAATTAGAACTTTTATTTTCCTTTCCTCAATCAAAAATTACTCTCCTTTAAAAATGCATTTTTGTCATTGAAATGTTTACTATAGAATCAGGGTTAAACATAAGTAACCTATGAAATGAAAAGGCATAAAAGATTGATGCTTACATACCAATGTGCATTCCAACAACTTGTTTTTATCCACACACTCATACATAAAATGGAATAAGTGGCAATATAGATAGGAATTTCACAATTACTCCTATCTTCACAAATAAGACCTTGAAGGCTGATGGACTGAAATATTCTCATTAATGCAATTTGGAATCTCAAGATGGTTCATAGAGAGGTGCTCAGATTAGTAAAATGCCCTGGGGTCTATCTAAAGAAAGAGATAAAGTAAGTAAAATTCCATTACCCACTGAAACAATTTCTATTTAAAATAAAGAACAAACAAACAAACGCATAAGTTACATATAGTTTACTGAGCATTTTATGTTAATAAGGGAAAAACCACAGTGGACTGAAGGTACATCTATGGTTAGAATAGCAATAGTGATACAGGGTGAAGCCAAGAGGGGGCCCCAAAAAGGGATTTGGAATGGGGTCCAGAACTCAAGGTGTCCAGGAAATATTAAGATGTCCTCACCCCTTCCCCCCTACAGGTGTGAGTTGGGGGAAGGGACAAATGGAGCAGGGCCATTGAGAGCTGTTTTGCATAGCAACAGCTTTGCAGCTAACCTCTGGCATGGTCATTTAACATATCTATAGCCTTTAACTAGTTTCATAGATATGTTAAATACCTGTGGCCATGCTTTGAGTGAAGGCGAAGGGAGTGACTTCCACCCAAGACATAACTGGGAGGGAACTCCCCCTGATTATAGCGCCTGTGTGAGAGTTTGGAGATGGTTGGCTCCACGCCATGTGGCCACACCTGCCCAGAGTCACAATGGCAGGTCAGTAAAGCTAGAAGAATATGAGCATCCTGGCAGGTTTAGCCATTTGTGGGAGGAGTTGGAAATGGAGCTGTAGAGGAAGATTGATGCAGAAAGTTAAACGCAGATGCGGCAGCCATTAAAGGAAGAGCCACACGCTTTTGGCCAGAGTGGGGACTCCCACAGACCTGTGAGAGAAATCACCATGTAGCTTTAACAAAGAGAACCATGTGGCTTTGGCCAGAGTGGGGGACACCCCCCGGCCCTGCAGCCATGAGAAGAATCATCACGCGGCTTTAGCAGAGAACCACCGTGTGGCTATTTCTTTTCCTGATATAAGGTACCTTGGACTGGGCAAAGGGGGAAAGGAGGACTCTGTTTGTTTATGGGTATTTTAAGGGACTTTGGGATTTTGATGAAGACATTAAGTCATTACTCTTAAGTCTGTATAACTTGAATAAATAATTCCTTTCCTTTTCACCAGTCTCTAACATGGAGAGCTATAATTCTCTCGTGAAGAGAAAGGTGAACCTAGTACAGGGGGACCCCAGGAGAAGGAGTGTCAACTAGGTAGCATTGTGGGATCCCCTTCCTTGGCAGCCAATCAGGGAAAGTCATGGGAGACCACATATGCAGTAGCTTTAAAGTAATACAACCTCCTGTACATGCACAGTAAAAGCCTGCCAAAACTAGCCAGGAAGGATTCACCCTATAAGAACAGAGTCCCTCTAGCCCATGAGGTCAATCTCTGCTTGGAGTTGGCCTGCTCCCATGTTCTCTGCTATAAACTCTGGGTGTTTGGTTTAATTCTTTGTCCCGATCACCAAGAACCTGGGTACCTGTACCTGCCTGTGACAATAGTAATAGCAAATAATAATGTTCATTATTTATAAGTTATTAGATGCATTATGTTAAAAGGGATAAATTAAGTGCATTGTGACTTAGTTTATAATTAAAGTAAAATGTTATGAATTGATTATATTATTTCAACCTAAAGATATTCTTAAAACCATTGTGGGAGAGTAAAATTTGCCATTCCCAAATATGCCAGTTTCTCATATTGATTGTTTTGAATTAAAGTTATCTGAGAAATAATCAGTGCAGAAGGACCACTCCCACCTCTCTGTCTCCCAGGAAACAGTAATTAAATCCCCATGTGAAAGTGACCTTCCCTACACTAGGAGGTAGAGAGACTTCCTTATTTCCAAGGATAGGGAATTTAAGGCTCAGAAGGCTGTGAAACATCCTTGTTACATTTTTACATGTAACCAAAGACCAAATTTCTTTGTCTTGTCTTTTTTTTTTTACAAATTTATTGTTTCTCTGTCTACAAAATATAAAAGCTGCCTACATTGGTCCTGTATCTGTGGGACCTCCGCTCATACAAAATTAAACTTGATTTTATCCTGTTAATCTGTCTCATGTCTGTTTAATTCTTTAACAACCAGAAGAACCTAGAACAGTAGAATACTTTTTTTTTCTTCCCTGACATTTGGTGTAGTCGGCAGGATCTTCAGTAACTGAATGCTATTGGCACACAAAGAGATCCTGTGTTCTCTGACAAAAAGTCAGAAGAAAGTGAAAATTCTTTCCATGTCAACCTACCAGATCTCCGTAAGATCCAGTGGAAGCAAAAGCAGTGAGGTGCATTTTCTCTCTAATTTTATTTTTTTATTTTTTATTTTTTTTTGTATTTATCTTTTTTTTATTGATTGATTATGCCATTACAGTTGTCCCATTTCCCCCTTCATTCCCCTCCACCCCACACACCCCCTCCCAAAATTAATAGAAGAAAATATATGTGGAACTAGTTCCTTGTACATAGTGACTGATATTTGGTAAATGAACACGCATTTTTATTGACCTTTTTCTTCCAGAGAAGGTCACCTTTTTCTTTGTTTTGACATTTGTCATAAAAAGGAAATATCATAGGGTAATAAGTCAGGCAGCGGCCCATAAGTTCAAGCTGTCCTCACAGACTGCTGAGTTCATAATTTTCACTGACTGGTATCTGTTCAGACAAATTTTGCAGTGAGTTCCCTATCTAAAAACTGCATAAGATTTTTAATTTCTTTTTCTTTTATGTCCTGACAGCTTGGTTTTATGTTTAGTGAGAATATTTTTTCTGTTTTCCACCATCCAGAAGGTGGATTTACTTACCTGGGTATGTCTTTTGGCCAATTAGACTGAGGATCCTAAATGTGAAGTCATAAGCAGCACACTCTTAGTACAGCCACGCCAACTCTCAGACTGTGTTATAAGGGGTCCAGGTCCTTAAAAGAGTTTTTGGCATCTCACCTTTACTGCTTTGTCAGGGCTGGTTAAATTCCAATAGCACTGGCCATTCCAACAGCACTGGCCTGATGTCACAAGTTAGCAAGTTTGTGACGATAGGCGTTTCAAGTTTCTATGAGCAACCAGACACACCATTTTCACTATGACAGCCTTACTGACTATGCAACAAAGATCTGTGCCTTCATAGACTGTCTTTGGGAGTAAACTTCTTTGATCTTGTGAGGACTCTTATTTTTCTTTCACTTTCTTTGAGATGTGTCTGAATCAGTGGTTAAGCCATAAAAATGTTTATTGTTTTGCTTCTCAGTAAAGCATAAAAATGCTCCAATCAGAAAATTCTATTCATCGATGGCCAAACAATGGATGCTCTGAACTGGGAAAACTTCTAAATTAAAAAAAAAAAAAAATTAGAGAGTTATCATTTTAAATAATTGTTTTATTGGTACCTACAGGAAATTCAATTTTTCTAAAAAATGGACAAAAAAATCATAACAGCTAGCTTCTAGGGACTCCTTTAGGGATTCTCCTAAATTTTCAGAAATTAAACTTAGAACAAAATGAGTTCACAACTCATATAAATTCCTCTTTTATAATCTTGCCTCATCTCCTCAATAAATTAACTATTCTACTTTCCAAGAAAATTTCTTAAACAGCTAGATGCTTATTTTTAACTTTAAATTACCTCAAATATTTGCAGTCTAATCTCTAGACCCCAAAATTACTCATGTTAATACTAAAATCTAGGAAATAAGTTTAGCAGAAGAACCTAGGGTGGACAGTATGCCCTTTGTAAGGCTCTATAATCAGTCTCTGACAGCTACAAACCTTCCTATGCAATGTCCTTTGACTATAACTTACAGGAATGCAGACAAATAAGAGTTAAAATAAATAACTCTTGATTTGGAACTTAAGTCTTAGGAAAAACAAAAGCATGATGCAAAATAACTCAAAATTTACTCTGAGTCCTTCCTATGTGCCTTCAGACATTTTCAGATATTGTAACTAGCAGAGCATTGGTAAAAACAATTGTCCTGCACTTTAAAAGAGAAGAAAAATTAAAGTAATAATTGTTTTAAGACTTTGTACAGTAGGTAACTATACTCCAAAACTCCTAAGAGAAAACTTTCATTCTTCTTCTGTATGTACCTCCAAGATGTAATTTCTACCAAGACTTTATAATATAAATGCTCAATTAGGGAATTAAAAGTGTGTTGAAATTAAGAACAATCTGTCAGTAACCAGAGGGGAGGTGAGAGGGGATAACAGTGGGAAACAGGGGGAGGGTTTTCAGGAACAACTAAGATGGACACAAGGACAAAACCAAGGTGGGGTGGAATCAGGAGAGGGAGGTGGAAATGGCTGGGATGGGGGATAAATGTGGACAACTGTACTTGAACAACAATAGAATAAATTAAAAAATAATTAAATAAAAGTGTGTTGAGACTAATAAAAAATAAACAAAAGAAGAAGAAATAGGCCTTTTAAAAAATACAAACTATTTAAAAGTTTCTTTTACCCAAATTATAACCTTATTTCATCTGCCAAAAACACAATTATTTACACGCTAGTGAGGTTTATGATATAGATGAACCATGGCTAATAATTTAAAATGAAAGCTAAGACATGTTTGTTTTGCTTGTCTATATGTTTTACATATGCACATTATAGATATGTTATTTTTCTATTTCAGATAGTATTACTAAAATTAATTTACCAAAAAAGGTCTATTTAATTTACTTACAAATAAATGCTTACAAATTGAATAGTTTCAATTTCATGTATTCTAGTATAATTTCAGTAAATAAACACTATTTTGAGTTTTGGGGTTAAATAAATAAGCATGCTTCAGCATTATCAACTTTAAGCATACTGCAGATAAAATAATTTATTCTCCCTTAGTTTATTAGTCATATAAGTTACTGATATCTCTATTACAAAATTTTTCAACCAAAAATAATAATTTAACATGATGACTGATGTTATCAAAGTTCTAATGAAGTTTCTATAGGTGATCTAGACATAATTCTTGGGAACAAATAAAGTAAATAGATACAGGTAAAATAAAAAGATTTTATGTAAACTTTTCAGTAATATTTGTTTATGAGAGTTTTCCACATCTCTTTAGTAACTTTTACTTTTGGAATTTTGCTAAGATAAATTAAATGAGAATTATAGGAATTTAATAAATGTCTGTATTATTTCCAAATGAGATAAAATATTGATAAATTAATTGATATTCATCTAAATTTACCTACTTTTGACCTCTTATTTCAGAGGAACCAAAGATATTTGAATCTGTTAATAAATATGTCTTGTTTAAATAAAAAACATACTATGTAGAAGCATATACTTCTAAATATTATAAAATATACTCATAAATTTGTTTACTTAAAAAACTACTATAACAAACAGTTCATAAGTACTCGCACCTCATTTTATCATGCTTCATTCTGTTGCACTTCACAAATCTATATTTTACAAATTGAATGTAAGACAGCAGACATTACAACTTGCTTTATTGTGATACTCAATTTTAATATGACTTAGAACTGAACTTGCAATATTTATGAGGTATGCCTGTACATAGTTTTCATTAGAAAATAAGGTGTCTAAGGGTTAATAGTTTTTAGTTTTTATTTTTAAATATTTTATTTATTTATTTTTAGAGAGAGGGAAAAGGAGAGAGAAAGAAAGGGTGAGAAACACCAATGTGTGGCTGCTTCTTTTGCACCCTCTTCTGGGAACCTGGCCCTCAACCCAGGCATGTGCCCTGACTGGGCCTTGTACCAGTGACCCTTTCGTTCTCAGGCTGGCACTGAATTCACTGAGCTACAACAGCCAGGACAGAATTTTTATTAATATGTATAATTAAAACTACAAGATATAATAAAGGAAACATTTTTTAGTGCAAAAAATAGGATGTATATATTCAGTAAGAAAAGGTATAAGGAATGAAAATACATTTTGTAAAGGGAAAAGAATGTAATTTTATCTGAAAGAGAGGCAAAATATAAAAGAGGAATAATGGGACAAAATTTAAGTGCAAAAACAAAAAAAAGTTCTAAAAGCTTTGTAAAAATGGAATCTTTGGAATGAAAATTTAATGTGTGGTCAAGCTGGCTAAGATTGAAATAAACTTAGGTAAATAAAATTTAATATAAAAATATGTTGCAAAATTGGAAGTTGTTTTTCTGTTTATCAAAACAAAAATTTTTCTTAGACTATGGCTCTACTTTTGATAAGATTATGAAGGTTCTTCTTTGCTTTTTGGATAAGCTGTCTAGAAAGCAAACATTTTGTTTTACCAAAATAATGTTCTTTGTCTCAGCTTGTCTTAAACAGGCCTTTTGTTACTTAAGAAGACTAAATGTTCTTAGTATTCAAAGAGTTAAATTTTGCTAACAGCTATACAATCTTCTATATTTTCCTTTAAAATCTGTTATTGTTACTTCAGTTAAAATAGGTAATTAAGTATTGTTCATAATGATCTATGAACCCATTTAGTCAAATGTCTAAATATTTTGATTTTTTGACATGTTTCCCAAAATCAAATTCTAAATAAGGTCCTTTTGACCTCTAAGGGATATTGCAGAAGTTCTCTGAAAAAGCTAAAAAGTATTGCTTGTTTTTCCTATACAAAAGGGCTGTTACATTTATTAGGCTTGTTTGATGTGTTAAAATATGTGGGAAGCATTGTCCAGTAACTACATTTCCTTGTCAATTCTATTATAATGAACTATGATCAAATCTCTAAGAAATATACATGTTTAAAAGTCTTTTGTCATTTACAGACACTTATGGGTTTACTCTGATACTCTTACAAAAGTGCTTCACCTTCCAGAAGATTCGTGGAAAGGGTTCTGGCAAGTACTCTGGAATACAGGTCCCTAATGAGTTACAGATCACACCACTTAGCTAGGTTAGAATTACAGGGCATTAACAGAGAAACTAATGGCTTCACGAAGCTTTTACAATAATGGATACAATATTATTAAATGAACTGAGGAACATGATAATTGTTTGTGACTTCTTACTTGAAATGTTACTAGTTCTTTAATCTTTGGTTTCTGTATAGTTTCTCTTAAGCTAACTATAACTACAACAATTTGGTAAATTATACCTATAATTAGAATTCAAACATTTTTTTCTCCCTAGATGATCCCTCCAGATTCTGGAAAGTCTCAGTCAGTATTTTTATATTTTCATGACATAATAGTTATTTACATTAATTCAAAAAGAATCTCTTGTAACAAGACATAAAGAAAATATTGGTTGTACTGCCAAGCTTTGGCTACAAGGTCACAGTTGAGGATGTGAATAGACGTAGACATGACAAGGTCATTTTAAGAAACTAAGGTTGACTTCATGGAGTAAATAAAGTCCCTTGGAAAAAATGCCCTGGTAACTTGCTTACAGGATTTCCAGTACCCTTACCAAATGAAAAAGGAAGGTTACTTCCTTACCGACCTAGGAACCTCAAGATAATTTTGAGAACTCAGGAAGAAAGAAGTTCACCCAAATATACAGATATTTTAGGCAAAGTCTGGTGATAAGTACTTGGCTTGTATTTCCTGGCCTCAGGAGGCTGTTAAAAGCTCCATGTGAGATTACTTATAAAAAAGTTCCAGGAAAGCATATTTAATAGAGCCTATGTAATCAATCGCTATACTTGCTGCTCTTATGTAACTAAATAATGAGGACAAATATAATGAAATTTATTTTATAAACCAATTACTTTTACTATAACTGTCTTTGGAAAAATGGGAGTAATTGTAGAGAGAGAACAATGTTTCAGCATAAACTATAATATACAATTGTAGATATAAGATTCTAGTTCTAATCACTGTCTTTGGGAGTTTATTGTTTACTTGTAAACTGGACTGGATCTTAAATTCTTCTGGTTTCCCCAGATGTCTGTCAACAGCTCTTCACATGCATGTTTTCCAATTTTCTAATTTTCTTCCACTCTTCTGATTTGAAATCGTTGAAACTAAAATTGCCCTTTTTTCCTGAATGCCTAAACTGAAGTGAGGCAATTCAATATAAACTTCAGAGAAATCAACACAATAGCCCATGTTTAGACCGTCTTTGTTGCTATTGTTGTACAGGACACTTAGAAAGTTTACCTGAGTGAACACTCAGAACATCATCCGAGAATTCAAACTACCAAAGAGTCTCTGACCCTGTCATCTAGAAGTATCAACTGCCTACCTCAGAACTGATAAACTGGTTTATAATTTGCTTTAATCATTAATTCTTTTCAATAAAAAATCCTCTTCTTAAATACCTGATCGTTTGCACCATGGGCCTCAGCTTGTAAAACCACCTGGATTACCTGCTTCTAAAATGAAACCCAACTCATTAACTGAAGTGTCCTATTGACAGTACTAAGAGACTGGTTCAGTGAGATGGAACAGTCTAACACCTCAGCTAGCTCTGGGGCTATTAAACTTCCTGGGAAGTTTCAAAGGTGGGAGTAAAATTTACCACCTCAAAATTTGGCATTTTGATATATTAATAATTTCAAAATAAAGTTTGTTGAAAAGCAGCCTGTACAAGGACACTCTGACCCTCCTTTCTGTCTCCCTGAAAGCAGGAAATAAATCTATGGTAAGAAAGATACTCCCCTTGCATCAGGTGGTAGAAAGGCATTATTCCAACCAGAGATAAGGAATACAGAGCACAAAGGCTGTGTAAGCAAACCTTGTTACTTCTTTACTAATTTACTACCCCAAGCCCAAACTTCGTCTTTTCAATTCTTTACAAATGCATTGTTTGTCTAAAACTATAAGAGCTAACTTCTTCGGTAATTTCTTTAGGTCCCATTTTATGAGGCCTCCATAAGCATAAATTAATATTGTTTTTTTCTCCTGTTATTTTGTCTTGTCTTGTTTCAATCTTATTGTTAGACCAGCCAGTAAAAGCTGAGAGGTTGGGGGAAAGATTCCTCCGCCGTGGTACATTATTACTTTATCTCTTGTGGCAATACCTTTTAAAAATGAAATGGCAATAAATATACATTTTGGAAAAGATTTTTTATGATATGATGCATATTGTATGCACATATCTAAAATTACAATTTAAATAAACTATTTTATCTACATTACATTTTTATAGTATGTGTTCATTGGGTTCATACTGAATTAAGGTACTGATATCCAGAAAATTTTGGTAATTTACCTACTTTGCCCCCAATGCTTCTGTTTTACTTAAAATGCATAATTTTCTTTATTTTCTCTTGAATTCTACTGTCACACCATTAATAAAACATGGCTTTCTTCATTGGAGTGTTGATCTGTACACTTGAGATGATTGCTAGCCAAATTTTCAGGCAATTTGTCTAGAATAAATAACCACAAACATAATAGTGTAAATCAACACAAATTTATCATCTTCTAATAATTATAATTTGTGTGTGTGTGTGTGTGTGTGTGTGTGTGTGTGTGTGTGTGTGTTAGAAGAATGCCACAGATCTTGTTCAGGAACCCTATCAGAGCTTCATTACTTTCTGGAAGCTCTAGGAAGTTCATCTTTTCCTTGACATTTTCAGCTTCCAGTATTCCTTAGTTGGTGCCCTACCCACGCCTTTTTTTTTCCATTTGCAAAGCTCACAAATTAGGGTTGAATGCTCCTCATATCTCTTCTCTGACCTTGCTTTTGTGGTTATAGCTCCCTCTCAGATTCTCTGACTGTAATGTTTCCCTTGTTGACACTTAGGGACATTTGTGGAAACATTGGGCTCTCTCCAATAATTCAGGATCATTTCCCTATTTTAAGGTCAACTGATTAGCATCCTTTAAGTCTATCTGCAACTTTATTCTCCTTTGCCATATAACCTGACATACTCACAAATCCAGAAAATTAGGACGTGGATATCTTGAGGGAACATTATTCTACCCGCAATAGAGAAATTCTTTTTCAAACTGTCTGGTATTTATATTTGCCTCCTTCCTTCTGTTCTCCTCATATACATACACTCTATGCCTTTTTTCCTGCTTTCTTCAGAAGTAACAGTTACCTATTCTCTCTCCTTTCCTGATTGTACTAGGGCTTCTGCACAAAACCAAACCATCTCTCCTCTATGAGACCCCACTTTACTATTTCAGCTATAGCCATTGCTTTCTTTGCTAAAAATTCCGAATACCTGTTACCTTTATGAAACAGTAAAGTTTACATATGTTGTTGCCCTGTTTTGTTTTAGTTTGAGTTCCAGCTGTTTCATCTCCTTAAAGGGACTTGGGTCTCGGTAGAGGAGAAACCTCATTATGTTACTTTTTATGTGTCTGTGGCACTTAGATATGTGTTGTTCACACCGTAATTTACTCATTTCCCATTTTAAGATTCAGCCATGTCACTTGCATTATATAAATAGTTTTTGTAAAATAGAAACTTACTAATGCAAAGAGTAAAATAATAGAATTTTAATCCAGTAAGACAGACTAACACCAATATTAGTTTTTACATGTTGATTTTGAAAAACGCTGTTAGGTTTTAATTCATATACAGAACCAATATGGAGTTTCCCCTGAGTAAGTCTGAATATCAATGAAATATTTAATACCTTTATTTCACTTGTTTTGCTATGGTCTTCTCATGACCTGTGTCCTCTGAGCCACAATATTTTCTAATCATTTCAAGTAAAAAATAAAATACATTTTTAGGTAAGAATTTGTAAATAAAATATATAAATATATAAGTAAGTAATATATATTTATACTAGTAATGTGTGTGTGTGTGTGTGTGTGTAATATAGGAACCTCATTAGCTTTGATGTGCCTTTAATGAAAGTGATCCTAGATGTTATTTTGCTCCTTCAAAATAGTGTTGACGAAAGTAGCCCAGGGAGCCGCTCCCTAATTACTTCTGTACTGTGCAATGCAGAATGTTGTTTCATATGCTGCACGGTAAACATCACTTTCTTGTCATAACTATCGGGCAGGCTGCCATAGCACAGCCTCCTAACTTGTTTTTTCTTTTTCTTCCTGTTGTTACTTTCCACATTTCTGTAAAGAATATTTAGGAGGTCTATGTACAAAAGCAAGTGCATTTTTTATGCTCAATGTCTGGGAGTTTCGAAAATACAGAGTTTCTTCTGCTGCTCATTACACATCACATATGAGTAAAGCTAACATGCCTGACAAAATTTCCTCAGTATGTGTCAAGATAATGATAGATCAATAATATAAAGCATCCAGAATTGACATCAGAGATTCATTATGAACAAACGTGAATAAATACCTATAAAACATATTTTGTGTACATATTTACAGTACTGGTATGTGAGAAAACTAGATGCAAAAATGTACTACTGGCTAATTTTAAATTATGTAGAAGGCTCTGAAGGTGTCCCTCATGAATTTTAAATGTGGAAGAAACTCTTGACTCCTTCAACATCCACACAAATATGAATTCTGCTTTGATGATTCAAGGTTTGCTTGGGGTTTTTTTTGTATTTTTTTTTTGAGGAGGGACATTCTAACTAGTCTTAAGATGTAACACTAAACCATATTGAAACAGGATTTCTGCTTTGGAAGTATAAACAATACTGTGACACTCAAACTTTTGTCACATTTTCAGTGGATAAAATGTAAAGTTTCATTTGCCTAAAATTAATTTTATAAACAGTATTTTTCACCTAAAGTATGCATTTGTGTGAGCTCCTGTTGGCCATTGTTATGGGAGAATAACTGTAATAACTTAGAGAAGAGTATGAAGAAGTAAATGAGGGTTTCTTTATATTAATCTTGTTTCTCACTAGAGATCAACTCTCAACAGAGGAGCAGCAATGATGTAATGACAAAGTGGAAACTCAGACCTATTGGTCAGGCGGGAAAGTCACAGTTCAGAAAATAACAAGTTTGAGGCAAAAGCAGAGTGACTGCTGTTAAAATAACTGAGAAACTAAAAGTAAAAGGCAGAAACAATAATCTAGAAATCAGAATCCCAGATCAGAGACACTGAGGAGTAATTGAAATGCACAGAAACAAACTGACGTATATATCTAGCCTCTCACAGGGGTGTCCAACCCGCGGCCCACGGGCCACATGTGGCCCAGGATGCCTGTGAACACAGCCCAACAGAACATCGTAAATTTACTTAAAACCTTTCCTTTGCTCATCAGTTTTTGTTATTGTTTGTATATTTAATGTGAGGACCAAGACAACTCTTCTTCCAGTGTGACCCAGAGATGCCAGACTCCTGTGGATCTAGTCAAAAGGGTGGACAAGAAGCTGAAATTAAAAAAAAAGAAGAAGGGAGAGCTGAATTCTATTTAACATCTTCTAATTTAAGGTGTTATGTTAGAAAATTTTATTCTGCTCAGATAACTTATGTAGTATGTGTGTAATTATTGCAATGAGAATTAAATCGTGGTTCAGAGACTTCAAATATATAGTAGCAACAATTATAGATAAAGATCAGGCTGAGAGCTGTCCCAGGTGTGGGTTGTGTGCCAGTAATGGAGGGGTTGAGAAGAAATAAAGAAAAACCCAGGGTCATGGAC
>PVKM010036304.1:0-14830 GCA_004027735.1 Carollia perspicillata
TCGGGTCCCACACTGACCCCAATGGGCTGTGGGAAACAGAGCTAATTGTACAGGTGCAACATCACTCCATGAGATCTGGCAGAGCTCAAAGTAGCCTATGTGTGTCTCGAGTCTCCATGAACTGAGGCTGAGTCATGTTCAAGGGGTAGTGGTACGGGTGACCAAGGCCAGGGGCAGCTGGAGCCGCAGTCAGTGTGACTGTTGGGTTCCTGTGCCGGGTGTGCACAGAGATGGGATTTCTTTTGGACTGCCACCATATTGTCTCAGTCTCTTTATAGAAACCATTCTTATGAAAGCACAAGTCCTTGCTTTAGGATACTAAATGTCACATATTTCAACATATCTTTCTCTCTTGTTACAGACACATTCATTGTTTTCTGTGGAATTTAATTGCTTTGCTCCTCAGCTAGCTTTTTCCTCATTGAATTTCACAAAACTTTAAAAAATGGTCTCTCCCAAGACAGAAGAAGTGAAGGAGGCAAAAAAGTGTCAGTTTTCTCCCCTCTTATGATTACCTTCTAGTCAACAGATGTCTGCAAAGACAGCCTCACTTTAAACATGGTTCTAGGGTTTCTTTAGTAGACATATTTCCAAGCTTGGGATAGATTATTGTGACCTATTTTAAATGCAAGCCAAGAGGGATATTTTCTTCATAGACACTATGCTTTATTTGTGTTGTTAATAAAATTAGAAAGTACTTACAGTTATATAGATCTTTAAGTTTACTTGGTGGCAAAAACAGCAATTAAAGATGAAGAATCTAATTCTTTAAATCTTGGGGAAAACGTGAATTCTGAGTGGGACTTTAGTTCTTTTTCCATAGGGTTCAGTTCTGTGTTTGAGTGTTTCACTTGTCAAATACCCCTTCTCCTTCATTTTCTTAGAGTAGGCAGGTGGACAGAGTTACATGAATCTAGAGCTATGATTCTCAATTTTGGTTGCACATTACAATCACCTGGGGCACTTTAACAAGTATTAGTTGCACCCTCATAGAGTCTCATTTAATGGGCTTGGGGTGTGGCCTATGTTCTGGGATTTTAAAAGCTCCCTAGTGATTCTAATATGCAGCCGTAGTTGAGAACCCCTAATCTAGGGCAAGGATTTCATAGTGCATCTGTTGGATTCTCAGTTCCTAGCTATCGAAATGGGCTTTTGCCAACTAATGTTAAAGGATAAAGGGAAGCTCAACAACTCAACAAAACAACTGAATTACCAGGACTCAGCGAGGGCAGAAACCAAGACAATTATGGCAATCAAGGTAGCGTGGACGAGTGGACAACCTCTTTAGCCACTATTGGGATGAATCAGCTCTAACCGTTTGCTGTCCTTGAAGTTCTGCATAAGATTCAGATTCCAGGGAGAGAAGAGGATTGGCTAAACTCTTAGACCTACCTTAGTCAGGAGGGGGTGGGATGGGGTAGTTCCTCAAAGGAGAATTAATTTGCTCTTCCTGGAAGATGGCACTGTTGATTCTTGGCAGACAGCACTAACAGATGTCTCCGCACTCTGAAGTCATTCTGCTCTGGATGGGGAGGCTGTAAGGAGCATTTCTCTCAGAAGGTACTTGGCTCAGGATCAGACTCTTCTTGGTGGCTGCTAATTTGTTCATGATATTTATTCATTCATTCAGAAAATGTTTATTGAATATCTATAACATAAAAGTCACTCTGGTACTGCCAAGTTGAGGACATAGTTGATGCTTTTAGGATGCTTACACTCTCATAAGGGTAAGAGACATGCAAATGTAAACATAATATGCCAGGCATATCCCCTGGCCTTACTCCATAGATAAAAATGGCATCAGTCAGACAACCAATATTTGAATGCCTACAATTTATTAGGCCCTCGTAGCCCCCAGCCAGTGAGAAGAAGATGGAGGGTAAATCAGGTGTTCTTAGACAAGCTTGCACTGGTTACCTGTGGCTGGAATTTCTGATGTTCCGACAATCTTTTTCTGTTGTTTCTCTTTCCTGGACTACATTACTGATGACGTCTTCCCTCTGGTGTACCTGGACTCAGAAGTGCCTTTATACTTCTTGCTGTAGCTGATTTTTCTGAACATAACCTCACAACTTCCTAACTGAAAACCAAGCGCAGCAGCAGCATTATTTTTTTCTGAATCACTATTCGGACACAGGCCCACCTTCTTGCCTATTTTTTTTTCCCAAAACAAGGTCCAGGAAGAAAGGCTCTCTCCTTAACTTTGGGGACAGTCAATCTTTATTAGGCATATATAATATGGTAGATAGTGGGAAGAAAATATATTCTCAAATTTCTCTCTGGCCTTTTAGGCTTATGTTCTAAACTCAGATACAGTCATGTGATTATGATGTTAGATTTACAGTGTACTTGCGTCTATTTTCTCTGATTTTATATGAGAGTATGGTAGAAAACTGCCACATTTATTAAGTCAGTGGTAATGACAACTATAGAAAGCAGAATATGTTCTGATTTTTAAAAAATTAATGGATCAATGTAATTATAATAATAGCTAACAGTTATTAAATATTTACTATGCCTAGTCCATTGCATATAGTAAGTGCCCCATAAAAATTGGTTGTGGCTGTATGGTTATTTGTTAATATTGTTTTTTTCATGTGGCCTACTGGCACTGTGATGTGTTCTTTATATTTGCAAACTTATTAAGTCCTCACAACAATCCTATGAGATCAAGGCACTCTTATTGTCCACATTTTACAGATAAGCGGGTTAGAGTATATAGACATTCAAGGATTTGTCCATGGTCCCACAGTAAAAACTAAGTGGCATGATGGGGGACCATACTTGGGCAGCGTGGCTTCGTTTACTTAACCTCAAGGTAGTTATTGTTTATTTTTACTGATGAACATGTGCCTATGTGTGGTTGCTTCACTAATGTTTGTGGAATGAATGAAAGAAGGAATTATGGATTTTGTGGTTGGCTTTTTTGGCATGCTCCCCATCGTGCTCTGGAACACATGAATTCAAATTTATTTTTAATTTTAACTAAGATATATTATAGTGAAAGCTTATCTGTATAAAAAATTACTTTGTTCTTAACACCTTACTTGCTGTTTGTTTTTCTTGGTGTTTTAGTTTATGTATGTTTTAATTTGTTTATTATTTTTGCCAGCTTTATTGAGATAAAACTGACATAAAATATCATGGAAGTTTAAGCTGTACATGCTGACTGATATACTCATGTGCTGCAAAATGATTACCACCATCGCATCCGCTAACTCCTCCATCATGTCCCATGACGACCATTTTTCCTTTGGTGGTGAGATCATTTAAGATTTACTCTCTTAGCAACATTCAAGTATAAACTACAGTATTATGAGCCATGGTCACCATTCTGTACATTGGATCCCCAAAACTTGTTAATTTTGTAACTGGACATTCGTACTTTTGAGCAGTGTCTCTCCATTTCCACCAGCCCTGGTAACCACCACTTTACTTCCTATTTCTCTGAGTTTGGCTTTTACTCAGGGGCTTGGTTCAAATGGTTCCCTTGACTATAGTGGTTTCACTAGTTGGAATCACTGAGATTTGATTACCTTGAGAATGAATATCTATGTGACCAGTGTAAACCGCACTTCAGGAAAAGGCAGCAATAACTAAGAGCAGAGATGGGGCTGCTTCATTCTTGTCTTCCTGATTCTGCTTCCTGTGCTTACTTTTTCTTGGCTGAAGCTGACTCTCCCTGAAGTTAATTCCTCAAGTGTCCTTGTGCGGTCAGATGCCTGTCTCTTCTGACAGATCTCCTTAATCCGCTGTGGTTCTTTAAGTGGCTGTCTGAATAACTCCAAATGTCTGGCAAGAGAATGACCTTACCTGACTAGCCACATATATTGTCAGAGGAGACTGTGAACTTGGTTTTTGCCTTAAATTTAGGAAACCAAATCCCTAGGCAGATATAACAAACATGAACACCTGTCCTGTTTCCTGTTCCTGCACTCTCTGCCGGAGAATAAAAGAAATTATTACTCTTTTTTATTTGTGTGTACTTATCCATGTTTTGAAGAGCTACTTATTTTTAAATGTCAGAGAAAGGATGCCAATAAACTAAAGCCTGGCAAGTCATGGATTGAAAGTAATTCTGCTGTGGGTATCATAAAGATGCTGCATTGTTTTTCAAAGCAGGAGGTTCTGAAGGCAACTATTTACTGTTTTTCTTTGTAGAGCTTTGCCCTCAGATAAAACTGTGCTATGACAAAACAAATGTCCCTGATAAACACTGGGTTCTAGTCTTCCTGTGCCTGGGGCAGCAAGAATTGGTCACTCTCCTGAGCGCGGTTTTGAGAAAATCCTCTGTCGTAGAGGTAAAGTCAGCCTTGCCTCTGTACTCGAGCAAGCACACAGGCAGAGCAACCAGCTGGGCTGGCAGGATGGTGAGCATGGATGGTGTTAGGCGAGCTCATACCCATCATTGTATAAAATGAAAGAAAAAGTCTCCAGTATATGGCTTCTCAAAGAATCCTGCGTTAGGGGAGAAACATAGCTCAGGCCAGGATAAATTAGAGGAAATCATCGTTGATCAACATCTTAAACAAGTAGGAGCTATCTCAGAAGAGCAGTAGGGGAGAGCATTCCAGAGAGGGCTTCATGTGTAGAAATATTAGAAGAGAGAAAGAAACCACAGTGGCTGCTCTAGCTGTGTGTGGGGTAAGTAAGGTGGGCGATGTGAGTAAGATGACAAAGGCCATATTCCCCCCAAATAACGGTTTATCCCTTATTGTAAAGGCTCTGGGGAGAAGAAGGAAAGTGGGAAAGTATTGGATTTTCATTTTTGAACCATCATTCTGACAGCGATGTGAAGGGTGGATTGAAGTTGGCTGCAAACCAGGGTCAGGAAGACTGGCTTCAAAGAGTGGTAGTAGGAAGAAAAGGAGGGTGTTGGGTATATGGGATATTTTAGGAGACAAAATCAGCACAGCTGGGTGAGGGACCAAAGTTGAGTGGAAGGAGTTACCAGGCTGGGTGACTGGGTGAATGGCGGCCTTGATTCTAAGAAAAAAGACTTCAGGAGGAGACGCATGTTTGGAGGGAAAGAATACATATGTGTATATCCATGGAAGCTGATGACATTTATATACCGGGATATTTTTTCAGCCTGAACTTACCTTGTGAACATACAAGCTGGTATTTGATTTCTGAGCCCCAGTTGATTCAGTCAAATGGACTCTGTTTAAATTGTTACTAGTGATTCTATTGTGAATCATTTGAAGACCATATAAACTTGAAAACAGAGACATTTTCATCTCAAAGTGCCTTGCAGTCCATTCTCCCACAGACTTGAGCCTTAGAAACTGAGGAACCAAAATGTCATTTCAGCTTCCAGGCTTCGTGGGGATAGACTGGTACAGCAACCAAGGTACATCCAGCAACAGTTAAGCCAGTGGATCTGGAAGGGAAGGTTCACATCTGTTCTGGCCCACTCCGGGTCTTGTGCCCACCCAAACCCATCCTGCAGAGCTTCCTTCTAACCTGAGAGAGGCTCACACATGTCCGCCTCTCTCTCCTTCTGCCTTCACAGACTTCCTGCAATTAAGGATCTGTGGATCCTGTGCTCTTGCCACCCTTAGGCTCTTTGTTGAACAAATATTTTACCATTTCCAAAAGTCATCCTTCAAGTAGTAAAGTCTTTTCCCACATGAATGGGGTCTCAAAGATTCTAACAAAAAATTCTAAGATTCTTGCCCTTACCCACATCATCCTTTCTGGGGGTACCCAGAGGGAGTTTCACACGTGCTCATAGGAGTCCTCACTTTTCTCTGTTCTGATTCCTCACACATCCAGCCACCCCTGCTGCTCCTGCTGGTGTCTTGTGCTTTGGGTGGGAACACTGGTGTCTCTATGGAGGAAGCTCTAAGAATTCCCAATTCAGTGCTGTGGTGGTTCATTGTAAGTGTCAGCTTCAGTAGGCTATGGTGCCTAGCTCTTTGGTCAAACACTTATCTGAATGTTTCTGTGGAAGTATTTTGTAGACGTGATTAATATTTACCCACAGTTGACTTAAAGTAAGGCAGATTACCCTGCATAATGTGGGACGGCCTTCTCCAATTAGTTGGAGACCTTCAAAGCAAAAACTGAGGTTTTCCAGAAGCAAAGAAATTCTGCCTCCAGAGTGTAATACAGAAATCCTGAGCTTCCATCTGCTGGCCTGCCCTGTGGATTTCAGACTTGCCAGTCTCCCACAATCACAGGAGCCAGAGACAGAATTTCTGAAAATATGTCTGTCTGTCTATCTATCTATCTATCTATCTATCTATCTATCTATCTATCTATCTATCATCTCTCTCTTTCTCCCTACCTACTTATCTCTTCTGTTGGTTCATTGCTCTGGAGAACACTGACCAACACAGAGGTCTATACCGAGGGCACTCTGAGCATTCCAAGTTCTTTAGGTTCCAAAGAATTATGGCTATATCTGCAGGAAGAGGGTTTGTTACTAAAGCACAAGGTGCCTCTACTCATGCTTCTCTGTCTCTCAGCCTCCCTGAAACCTTCATGAACACTTCTCCCCTCACATCTACCTCTAGCTCACCACTCTCTACCACTCAATTACAGGTCCTAGCAGAAAAAGGGCCAAAATTCTTGCCTTTGGCTATACAGAGAGCTGAGATCACATCTACCTCTTTCACCCATGTGTTCCCAGTCCCTAGCAGAATACTTAAACTTAAGATTTAGTTTTTATTTGGGGAGTTATAATGAAATAGTACATGCCATGTAATGTATAATCAAATATGTATATTTATATAAATTAATATTTGCAGAGTGACACATTGAGACAGACTTTCCTACTAACTCCTTAACTGGCTACTTTCCCTAGATCCAGGAGCCCAAGTGCAAGTCAACAAGTTTCAGTCCTGTCTAGGACCCGCATGCTCAGACCAAGGGCAAGTGCCACTTTAGGGTCCAATTGAGGGAGTGGGGTAATACAGCTGCCTTCCTCTTTGGCTGGAATTCATCCCCACCTGCTCCATTCCCCACACATCTTGGTCACGCAGAATCCAGCTCATCAGTCTCACCATGCATTTAATTGTTTTTTCCACTGATCTGTTTCCCCCAATAGAGTAAAGACACTCTGGCTTATGGATCTTTTCTTTATCAGTACCTCAAACAGTGTATGGGGCTTCTTAGATGCTAAGATAACTTTTTTATAAAGAAAGAATAGACGAAGGAGGAAGAGGAAAAAGAAGGCAGAAAGGATGGGAAAGAGGAAGGAAAACATGAAAGGGGAAAAATGGTGGAGAGGCATAAATACCTAGTTTTGAGACAACTTCCACTCTCTTGGAATTACATTTAGTTTTATCAGGTTCTTCCAGTCACAAGGTCTCTTTCAGCTGGCAAATGAAGCCTTTGATAGTCCTGCTAGTTTGAAAATTATTGGTGTAATATACAGACTAGTACTCTAGGGGCTTGAAGGAACAGAAACTAACAAGACCTGAGAATTCAACTCATTGAGCGACAGAACCCGAAACTTGTTTCCTACGCTCACGATCTGGATGAGGCACTTAATAGTATAATGGGAAATAATCATATTGCGTGATACATTTTCACTAATGAATGTGTGGGAAGGTGCTCCTGTGCGACGCACATGGCTTTTAATAGGGCTGAGTGGAGCTGACGCCGGGTGTGCTGAAAGTAGTGTTGGAATTGTTGTATTTGTAGCCAGATCCTAGAGAGACTCCAACAGAAGAATCTACCACCATTAGACTGTCAAATCACACTTCTCCTGTCCAAATTACATTTCTAAAAATAAGATAATGAAAATATGTATTCGTGTGGGAGAGGATTTATTGTAGAAAGCTGCAAATAAGACACAAGGAAACGTCTGTGCTCAGAAACCCCATTCAGGAGGAGGCTTTCACTGCAGGGAGCTTCTGTGCCATGAAGAAAGCCGCATAATGTGCTCTGAGCACAAAAGGGGAGCAGCCAAGAAAGCTGATTGCATTTCTAAGCCCCTAGAATAAAAAGGCACGCAGACAACATTGTTTTACTAGCTAAGGCCAGTTTTTGCTTCTTCCCGTCCTCTGATTTTAGACACTCTTTTGAAGGGCTTGGGGAGAGACTTATCTGGTCTATTAAAACCTTGCTGCAGCTTTTAAACCTTTAAAGGGGTTCATTATTGAATACATTTTGTGGCCACTGTGTAGTGGAAGGCATCAGAGGAGTCCAAATTCTCTGTGCTTGCTCTCCCCAGCTTCCTGTTGTGCAGATATAACTAAAAAAAGTTCAGGATTGTTACTCACGGCAAGAAAAAGAGTCAGCTGATCTGTGAGTTTCCTTCCTTTAGGAGATTATTCCTTGACAATAAGGATTATTTGAGGTAATCTCTCTTTTGGAATGAAAGCACTAAGTGGAAGGAGAGGTTTGAGACACCTGTCTTCTTAAGGTTTAGTTTTTATAGGGGGAATTGTGATACGACAGAATCATGTTCAGACCTAGCAATAGAAATTTAGGTTGTTCTTCTCTTCCTTTTCTAAGATTAATGGATACTTTAGGGATATAAAATTTCTCTGATGCAAGTGAAGATGGATGTGAGGAAACTATTCATTTGGAACACGGTAGAGGTAATGTCATTACATTAATGGCGAAGCACTTACTAAAGGATCATCAGAGTGCCAGGAACTGGCTGTACACTGTTGAACTCCTTGCTGTTCTGGAGATTACTAACAGATTTTCGAGAATGTAGGCTTATTATTGTATCCTTCATGCATCTGAATATTGCTATTTCAGATTATTTTCCTTCTGCCAGAAAAAAGAAATCCTTTTAGTAATTTTATTTTTTAGTTAAGTTCGGATAGAAATGCATTCTTTCCATTTTGGGGGTTGGGTTATCATAAAACATCTTAATTTTCCTTTTATTTTTGAGTATTTAGTTTTCATACCAGAGTGGGTAGGCTCCTAATCCAATAGTTGTTATTTTCTTTCAACGCTTTAAAGATGTCATTCCACTGTCTTCTGGTTTTCATCATCTCTTATGAGAGGTTAGCTGACAGTCCTGTTATTCTATTAAAGATAATGCGTCTTTCCCCCTTTGTCTACTTTCAATATTTAATGTGTGTGTGTGTGTGTGTGTGTGTGTGTGTGTGTGTGTGTGTTCAGCTTCATATGGTATAGCTGGAGATAATTTTCTTTGTATTAAGTTTGTTTAGAGTTCTCAAAATTCTTGAAACTCTCCTTCGTGAGTTTTTGAAAAATTTCAGTCATTATTAAAAACAATCATTACTCTCCTGTTCTACTTCTCCCTTCTAGGATATCAATTACATGTATGTTATAGATTTTTGGTTGCTTTTGTTCCATATGTTTTTTAAAATGTTTTTTGCATTTTTTAACAGTTTTTCTCTCTGTTCTTCAGTATGGCTAGTTTTATGAGCCTGTCTTCCATTTCAATAATTCTGTCTATTACTCTGTTAAATCCATTTAATAAATTCTTTTTTTTAAATTCTCACCCAAGGACATGCTTATTAATTTAGAGAGAGGAGAAGGGAAGGACAAATAGAGGGAGAGAGAAACATTGATATGAAAGAGAAATATTGATTTGTTGCCTCACCTACATGTCCCCTCCAGGGACCAAATCTGCAATTAGGCTTGTGTCCTGACTGGGAATCAAACCTGTGACCTTTTGGCTTATGGGACAATGTCCAACCAACTGAGCCACACTGGCCAGGGCTATTTAATACATTCTTAATTTCAGTAACTGTTTTTTTACAATTATAGGATTTTCATTTGTTATTTTTTATACATTTCATTTTTGTTAAAATTCTCCATTTTCTCATTTATTTAAAACCATGCTTCTTTACTTCTTTGAGGTTATAACTCATAGTTATCCTTGAGTTTTTTTTTCTTTGTTAGCTCTAATATCTGAATCAATATAAACCTACTTCCATATCTCGTTGTTCTTTGTCTTTGAGACAGGTTGTTCTGTATTTTGGCATGCCTAGTCACTTTGTAATTGTATGCCAGGGATTGTGTAGAAAAACAAATTGTGGTGGCTGCAGGTAATGTTATCTTTCTCTAACCAGAGTTTACCCTTTGGTCTGCTAGGTAGAGTTGGGCTGTTTCTTAATCTGAGTAAAGATGATGTTTCAGTTTTGGTCTACTCCTGGCCTCCCTCCCTCCCAAGTGCTAATCTTCCTCAGAGTTTGAGCATCCACTGGATCCTTCACCCAGGCAGGGCCTGAACTCTAATCTTTTTTCTCCTGAACAATTGAGATTCCTAAGGCCTCTGTTTTTTTTTTTTTTTTTTTTTTGTTATCTGCTTAGCTTCTAAGCCCCCTAGCCTCACTTCAAAAATTGGCATGTGTATCAAGGGAAAAGCTGGCTGTATATCAGGCTTACTTCTCTGTTTCTCCCTTGTTACCAATAACTTGGCTCTGTAAGCCTCAAATTTTGTCTCTCTAGCATTACCAGACAGTGAAAAACTGCTCATTCATCTGTCCCAAGCAGTGGCCTTCTGCCTGTGTACAACCCAGAGTTGCATTCTTTTGCTCTAAACCCAGAATAATCAAACCATTGCACAGTGCCAGTGTTTTTTTATTTTCCCAGTTCTTCACTTTCTTGAATTTTTTCCCTTCGGTTCTGGTTGTTTCAGCAGCTTGCTGATGCCTTTAAGCAAGGTGTTGTTGTTTTTTTTGCTTTGTTTTTTTTTAATCTTGAATTTTCTTCGTCTTAGAAATGTTGGCCTGCCATCATGCTGGATTTCTTCTGCAGGGAAAAACTGTTTGTGTCAGCATCAAACATGCATCAGATACTGTTTGAGGCACGAGGACTGCAAAACTGAATGAAGTTGATAAGTTCTTGAGGCAGATTCTCTTTCTATAGGAATAGGGCCCTTCAATGGGTTCAATTGTATCCTCTTCAGAGAGATATGTTGAAATCCTTTCCCTTCGTACCTTAGGATGTGACCTTATTTGGAAATAGGGCCATTGCAGATATAATTAGTTATTATCAGCTCATACCGGAGTGGGTAGGCTCCTAATCCAACATGACTGCTGTTCTTATAAGAAAACAGCCATGTGGAGGCCTAGAGACAGAGGCATAAGTTGGAGCGATACATCTACAAGCCAACAAATGCCAAGGATTGACAGCCACCAGCAGAAGCTAGGAGGAGGCATGGAAGGAATCTTCCCTGCAGGCTTCAGAGGGAGAAGACCTGCTGACACCTTGACACGTTGATTTTCAACTTCCAGCCTCTAAAACTGTAAGACAATAAATTTCTGCTGTTTTAAGCCTCTCATTTTGTCATGTTTTTTATGGCAGGTGCTACTCTGATTAGGAACTCCTGTGGCTAATAGAGAATGGAGAAGGCTAAGAAAAGGAGGATAGTATGTTAGAAATCGTGGTTTGATACAATGCTTTGTGTTGTTGATAATATTCATGTTGTTCTAGGTCCTTGGTATACCTTAAAAGAGTAGTGGTATCTCAGTACATGTTGTTAATTCATTCTGGAACTTGTGATGAGTACCAACTCATCACAAGTTAATTCATTCTGGAACTTGTGATGAAGCATTTTCTCTTGCTGAGCGGTGGTGTGACACATACAGATTCCATCAGTTGCAATGAGTCTCGAGCAAGCATTGAATGTGGAATTTTTTTTTTTCCTCATCAAAATGAGACAAGTACAGGGTTTGATGAGTTCTAAAGCCAATGAGTACTGAGGTATGATTGTCCTTGCCGGTGTTTTTAGATTTCTTGAGTGAACCAGAAAAAGGCTTCAGGGCAGTGTTCAGGTAATTGTGGGACAAAACCAATTAACATCTACGGGTATTTTGAGTACATACTTTGTGTTCCTCACTAGGTATAGCAGTGAATGAAATGCACGTAGTGCGTCTCCCTGTGGAGTTAAGGCAGGATGAATAACTACACAAGAAAGTGTGTAATTATGTGTAATCTCCCCATGGCTGAATTCCCCAACTTCATTACAAATTTCTTCAGGGCATTAGGCACATCTTCTACACGTTGGGCCCTTCCATTATGCTTGGTTGGACTCCCAGTAACTCTTGGTTGATTATTAACTATCTGACCATCTGGACTTGAGAAGAACTAGGTTTAAGGAGTGCTTGGAAGAATGAGTTCCCTGAGGTTGGCATAGATTCTTACCTGGCTCCAACTTTTTCTATTTTTCAACATAGGAAGACACTCAGTTTTTAAGGTTGGTTTAAGATATAGTCAGAGGTTAATTTATTCTATAGAGAGCCTGTGTTCACCTATGAAATTCAAAGTATTAGAGTGAAGTCAGAGGCACTATTTTCTGGCATCAACTAAAGGTAAGCAGGGGAGTAATACAGTTTCCAGTGCAGATAATAGTGCTGAGATAGCACAATGCTGTCTCCATCACAAAGACTCCTGAGCATTAACTGGCTTAAAATAAGCTACAGGGTTCTTTTAACCCAGTTCAGCTCTCCCCTACTTGCTGACCCCTAAACAGGGCAGGTTTCTTCGTATACTCCAAGGCGACATCACTTGTGTTATCATACTCGGGACTCAGTTAAAGGCACTTTTATTGGACTACAGCTTCTCATACTGCCTGGAATTCTCTTGTCTTGCTACTTAATAAGGTTAAGAGCTGCATTGATCTTAAAGTGACCACAGGAACCCCAACCCAGAAACACGCTGAGAAGAAGCTGAAGCCTTGGCAGAAAGAGCTGTGCCTCTTAACTGAGAGAATGGGCTTGTTATACTACACCCTGGAAAGGAGGAAGCTGGCAGGAAGAAAATAAGGTCACAACCTCCACTGTTCTCCTTTTTATGCCAACCAATTATTGATATAGTTTGAGTCTCTTCCTTGAGCAAGACATTTTCCCCTTTGCTGACACAAAGGGATATTTCCTGTATGTTCCCATAGATCACTACATTTTTTTGGCCTCCTTTGCTTTTAAGTTAGGGGTATGTCCTGATAAAAGGAAGCAGATGCCTCCCAGAATGTGGGAATCACTGTTGCCAGCATGTTTTTTTTCTTGATACGAATAGGAGACTGGATAGCATATGACTCAGTTGTAAGATTTTTATGCTCAATTTGTAGTTAAGAAGACTGTTTCCATTGTCAAGAATATAAATGGAAGTCTGTGATTCTTTGTTAGCATTGTTTCATGTAGGCAAGAGTCAGTCCATAGATATGTTATTCAAATAAAAATCTAAACTACCTGGAGAAATAATTTATTTTTTAACTTATTGTATTAGTTTCCTAAGACTGCTATAACAAATTATTGCAAAATAAATGGCTTAACACAGCACAAATGTATTATTTTACAGTCTGAATATTGGAAGACCAACATGGGTCTCCCTGAGTTAAAATCAAGGTGCTGGCAGACTACATTCCTTTCTGGGAACTCTAGGAGGATTAGTTATTGTTATTATTTATTTTGCCTTTTCCAGTTTCAAGAGACCATCTGTTAATAACATTCCTTGTCTCACGGCCCCTTCCTCTATCTCCAGAGCCAACAACATCGGATCCAGTCTTCCTCATACTGCCATCTCTTTGGTTCTCTTCTGGCTTCCACTGCCCCATTTAAGTGACTCCTGTGGCTACCTTGGCTCCCCTGGATAAACTGAGGCACTCTTCCTAATTAAGGTCACAGCAACTGTCACCTGAAACCTTAATTCCCCCTTGCCAAGTAACCTTACATATTCACAGATTCTGCAGATTAGTCTGTGGACATATTTGGGGGACCATTTTTCTGACTACAGCAGAAATTAGATCTTTTCCGTCCTTTAAAATGTGATTTTGATCATTCCAAGGTCGGTACCCTGGTTATGGGGTTTTATCTGTCAAATTTTTAAGAAGAAATCTTTGAATTTTGGGTTTCCCAGTGTCTTCACTGCTCTCAGTTTAGCATCACTACACAATATTCTTGATTTTGCAACTTAAGCAGTTAGACACAACCATTGATTATCAATCACCTATTTCATGAGACTAGAAACTGCTGGTGAATTGCTTATTGATTATGTATGACTATGACATGATTATCTTTGCTTTATTATCTATGTCTTTGCAATGACTTTAAGATGGAATCAGATCAAACTTGTTTTCAACACAACTTAACATCCCCAGACTACCATCCCCAATAGGCTGCTTCTTTGAATTTCTAATCCTCTCCCAGACACATAGACTGGAAACTTTGGTGTCACTTTTGACACTCCAAGGTGTCAGATTTGGTTTTCTGGGTCGTGACACCTGGGACACACTAGTTCCCTGCTTGTTGCAATAGCTTCTAATCATTTGCCCTGATTTCAATCTTTCACCCTTTTATTCATTTTGCACACTCCAACTGGAAGAATTTCTTTAAAATATCAGTTTCACAAATCATTAATTTTTGATCTAATACTTACTGGAGGTGCAATCTTGCAAAATTAGTTAACTTCTCTGAGAGATACAGAAGAAATTGAACTAATAATATACAATATCTACTTTTAGGGCCATTGTGAAGATGAAATGACATTTAAAACATTTAAGGTGTTTTAAACAGTGTCAGGCATATACCAATCACTCAACAAACATTTGAAGATATAATAATAATAATAATAACAATAATTAATAATAATTATTATCATTATATAATAATAATAATTATTATATTATTATTAATAATAATAATTATTATTATTATTATTATTATTATATCAACCAATGTGAAGTCTCCGCTCTCATCCGCATGACCCCCCTGGCCCAGTCATCTCCTATGGAGAGACTGACCTCTCTTCCACTTACTTCCCCTCATCTCCATCCTACTAACCACCCCCACACAGCCTTAGACCTAGCAATCATTATCTGCTATTGGGCAGGGGGAGGTGGGATGCCTTTCTTTATCATATCAAGCCTTCTTGCCTGCATTCCCTCTGGACC
>PVKM010036305.1:0-14857 GCA_004027735.1 Carollia perspicillata
GACCTCAGATTTCATTTCCATTTCTGTAACATGGAAATCAAAATAATTATTCCTTAACCACTTTGTACAGTTTAATTCTACTTTCTAAAACTCTGTAATTTTTATGCAGAATATTTATGAAAAATCAACAATTCAAATTAGTACAATCTGAATTAAGTTTCCTTTAAAAGAGCATACTCTGAAGAAGCAAAATGGTATTAAGAATGAAAATATATTATTTGTAGTTTCAAGTGGGTCCTTCTTTACACACCATCTTAACATGCCTGGTAGGGGTTTTAAAATAGCTTTAAGGTTTTTCAGTGTTATGACAATTTTAGCGTGATGATAGTCTTACCAGTGAAACTGTTAATGGTGTTTCCCCCCTCACCCTAGAGCAGGGCAGAATAGTGATTAGGCAGGGCTTTGGGTATGGCTCTGATTCCTGGCTCCTCCTTTTTTCTAACTGTATCAGGACCACTTACTCGACCTCTCTGAACCTCAGTTTCCTCACCTGAGAAATGGGTGTGATGATCCCCACCTTCATACGCTGACGCAAGCACTCAGGAACGGACAGCTTCATTCTTCGAGCTGCAGGGAAGAGTATCTTTTTGCAGTTTCTAGTTCTACATCAATAGATGGACACAGTGGAAAGACATTGTTTAAAAGGGCTTGTTAGCCAACTGGAAACATTTTTTTTTACTGAGTTAAGAAAGATATATTCAGACTTGACAGATAATATTTAAAAAGTTATCCATTGTCACCTAAGTGAAAATTCCTATTCTTAGTATTCCAT
The DNA here is from genome assembly GCA_004027735.1 of Carollia perspicillata. Taxonomy (NCBI): domain Eukaryota; kingdom Metazoa; phylum Chordata; class Mammalia; order Chiroptera; family Phyllostomidae; genus Carollia; species Carollia perspicillata. The sequence goes on from PVKM010036305.1 coordinate 773, forward strand.
GATGATCAAATATAAACTACTTTAAAAGATAAGGGTAAATTTGAAATGTGAACAGTTCATCTTGCATTACAGGAATTTTGCCAACCTCACAATACTACCAGAAACCAGAAAATAAAAATTTATCTTTGAGGAAGTCATTCTTTGTTACTCATTTATATAGTGAAAATACAACCAGAATTGTGATATTGCACAAAATAGAATAAGTCAACCCTGAAGAAAAATTTCTAAGTTTGTATTCTCATGATAGCATTCTGCCATCAGGGGAAAATATATTTAGCAGGGCGAGAAGTATTTATCTATAAAGCCTCATGCAGGGCCACAGTTTCATTAGATTGTTATGGAGTAGTACAAACACAGAATATTCATCCCAATGCCTCGCTGAGAGCCAGGCATCTGCTTGTCTGAGGATGAGCTCTGGATGAGGGATGCAGGTCGCATAATCTACAGGAGGTGATGCAGGCGGCCACGCCGGCCAACGACTCCCCTCTGGTGCATGGTGTTAGCCGCTGTGCCTTGGGTCCCGAGGGAAGCGTGAAAGGAGGCAACATCACATCTTATGGTGATCTTCACTCAGTGACAGGAATCACCAGTCTTTGACTATTATGTCACTTAATAACTATGTAAATCACAAAGGACAGAAACGAAGGCTTACCAATGATTTTAGAGTATGCTGTTAAAAACTAATCCATCGCTATGAAAAATTGTAAATTGAATAGTTTTCCCCCCTGCCCCCAGGGTCTGCCAAACCTTGACTTGCTAGCGGATTCATTAGATAAGTACACGCATTCTTTCCCTTGGTCAGGTTGAGAAAGATTTAAATGGCATTCTGCAGGGAAGACTTCATCTCTGTAGGGAGGGCTGACACGTTGCCTTCTGTCTGACCTTTCTCGGTGGGCATAGTGGAAATGAGGCTCTGTTATCATAGACTAAAAAACAAATTTTTTCACCTTGTCAGTAATACAGAAGTGAAAGCATTTCTATTCCACTGAATTTATCATAGCAGTGCTTCAGGGGACTCTTACCACGTGACAAACAAAAACCGCGCATAGGATATAAGGCTGAAAAAGTGATTTAAAAAAGTAACAGTGGTGTCACCAGAAGCATCTATTGAAGTGTAAATTTAAATAAAATACCTACTGAGAAATGTGCTTTTGGTAGTGACATGGTACGACCCTTTGGCTTCAGGTTTTTTCTCCTCCACCTCTTCACCGAGCAGCTGTTAGTGACAAATGACAGCCACACAAGAAAGCAGTTGTCTCTAAAGGCAGGGCTTGTGTGTTTTAAGAACTCTTGTGGCCTTGTTTCAAGGAAGACGATTCACAGGGCCTTATTGTCATTATTATTGAATCATTTCTCACAAAGGGCACTTCAGAGATAAAGGGGATGAACAAGGTAGTAAGTATGTACATACCTTTCTAATATTGGTCTCGTGTTGTAAAACAATAGGACAAATGAAAAGCTTATTTTTCGTGTTAGGAAAGTTTAAGGTTTTCTTTAAAAGGAGTACATTTTTTTCCAAAAAGTCCTCATAATGAAATGGACAATGCAATAGCTTGCTCTGCAAATAGAGATTCAGGTCATTGTTTGTTACCATGAGAAACTGCTAAAAAGACGCAGTCTGCTTCGCACCCGCAGATGAACAAATGTGGTGGGATACACGGTATCCACGTTAACGCTCTAGCGAGGCATTTACAGAGCGCAGGTTTGCGTTCTTGCTTCCAGAGTTACTTTCTAGCATCCCTAGTATTAAATGGACAAAGCGGCAGCAGGGGCTGTTTGGAGCATCTCTGTTTTTATGGCGCTAAGCTGAGCCCACTCGACTGTTCTGTGTTTCATTTTGTTCCAGCATGTGTCCTTTTTACCCTGGTTGCATTCCCTCTGCTCTTCCTTGGGGCAGGTGTGCCTGCTGTGGGTGTTTAATGGCCAGACGGGGACCGCCTGGGGATGCCAACGCACTCTCCAATTTCTAGCCTCATCTTCCCGCTCCATCTTCGGCCGTCCTTCCTGTCTCGAAACCCAGAGCATCTGTAGGAGAAATGAAAAGGAGCTGCAGGGAGGGTAAGGCAGGTGTGTGTGGGGGAGACAGGCTCACCCGGCTGCGCCGTGGGGCAGAGACGTCTGTGCTGAACTACACTATGGCAGTCTTGGACATCTGCTTCCACTGTTTCTTACGCTTCCCAGTCCTGAGTCATCATCCTGGTGGCTCAAAAACTAGCATCCTTACCACTCCTCTATCTTCTACTCTGAAGGCGCTTAGGTCACAGCTATTTCCATTTTTCAAAGTAGTTTACCGAATCCCCCCCACCACTACCTGTGGTCTAAAGAGTTATTAAAATCTTGTCATCCCATTTCCTCTTTGTCCTTGTGGGTTTTCAACTTCTTATTTTGCCACTCGCCTTTCATGAGCTTTGGAGAAGCAGACATGGTAACTTTACATAGTAACTCTGTCACACTGATCTGATTTCTGTTGGGTGACTAACTTCACCACACACCATCTCATGCTTCTCAGATCCTAGATATTTGATAATGTCTTCGAAACTGCATGTGTACATGAATTAGCAAGACTCTAGGGCCCAGCACCTGGGAGCGCCGGGTGCGGAATGCCACGTCGTGCTTCTGTCGCTGAGACCCTTCAGTGCCCTTGAATGACTTGTCTCTGACCTCGGGAGCGCGGTAGGGATCCAGCTCCCACACTCACCTATCCACCTCCTGTTTTCCGGGTGTCATCCAGATACTTTCTGCATGAGAATGAGGCTTCAGCCTCTAGAAAGTCATCTTTGAAAGAATTAGCTGAAGAAAGGGACAGCTGCATTTTCCAGATAGTTTGATAATCTAAGGGACTCTCCTATTGAAAAAGCCAGTATGGTTATTTTGAGTGGATGTATTTGAGTAAAAAAAGTGTGTTTGTCTAGCCACTTAGAGGAAGAAGAAGGTGGGATTCTTATCTTCGGGGTGGCTTTGTGCATCTCTACCTGTAAAGGGCCCGTAAGATTGGCAGTGGAAGAAAATTGCTGCTTTTGTTGTGACAGCAGCGAGCCAGGAGGGGGCTGAATAAAAAGACAGTAGATACAGGGTCGTGGAGCAGTGAGATTTCATGAATTTATTCATTGAAACGTGGCCACATCCTCATAAAATGTCACTGTTGCAAGCGTGGGTTGCTGTGTTGACCCCATGCCGTCTAACCCTGCTGTAAGGGAGTAATCCCAAACTGGTTGGTGTATTTGACTGAAAATAAAAAAAAATTATTAAAACTTCAAAGAGAAAAAGAGCATAAGGTCTCTCCTTCAAAGATTCAGCCTTGTGTGTTTTGATAACATTTTATTAATGAAAACGTATGTTTGTGAAAAAATATGAAGTGGTATTTGTGTGGATAAAATGTTCATTTTTGAGTTATTCAAAGAAAAACAAGTAAGTGTGTCCTAAATCTGAAGGCAGCTAAGATCAGTGGAGCTTCAGAGCCTCCTGTTCCACAGGGTGAGGGACCGGCGGGGCCTCTGACCCACCGCTCAGGAGCAAGGGGCGTGGTCTCTCAGCCCGAGGGGACCTGAATCCCAGCCACCATCACAGTGCCAGCTCAGAGCTGACCTTCCCCCTAACCCCCTCTGGGCCTCATACTGGACGTGCGTTAGGGGCAGGTGAATTCTCTCATTAGCTCTACAGACTGGGGGAGGCTGGACTGGAGTAGTGCTACTTAAGTGCCAGCCACATCCTAGGAGCCCCACTCACACCCAGATGTGACTTGGATGATGAGATTCTGAACTTTGAGCTGATGGTGTGATGAGCCATGACTTTGGGAGACCTCCGGAGGGTGGGACGAGTGTGTTTTACATGTGGGAGGAATGTGAATAGTCGAGGACCAGAAGTGAGAACGTGATAGGCGTGCTTCTAAAGTGGCCCCGGCATTGTCTGTCTCTCGGCGTGCACAGCCTTGTGCAAGCTGCTTCTCTTGGTGCCGGCCGAAGCCAGGGCCTTGCTCAGAGTGAATCACATGGCAAAGGGCATGGGTGTCACCTCCAGGATGATGCTGTAAAAGGCTGGCTTCCATCTGGTTCTCTCTCCATCTCTGTCTCTCTGTCTCTGTCTCTCTCTGTCTCTCTCTGTCTCTGTCTCTCTGTCTCCGTCTCTCTCTCTGTCTCTGTCCCTCTGTCTCTTTCTCTTGGGAATCGAGCAGCCCTGTGAAGAGGCCTCACGGCAAGGAATGGAGGGTGGCTTCGGGCCAAGCAGCGACTTTTCAAATATAAAAACTCAGTCCTGAAGAAACCTCAATGGTTATCTCCTTGAATTTTACTTTCCTGCCGTGTCTCCATTGTGCTTTTGAATTCTGTAACGCTCTGTCCGTGAGCCTCCTACTTCTTGTGGCCTTGTCGCCGAGTGTCCTTGGCTGGGTTCATTCCTCCATGTGGTCTTTCAATTCTATTACTTTTTTTTTTTACTACTGCAGAAACTCTACTTCATTTTTAGTTAATTTTCTCTATACATTATTTTGAATTTCAGTAACTGTGTTTTAAAAATAGATTTTTAACTGTTTTTTTTTCCTTTTCCTAGACTCAGAATCTAGTGGATCTGAGCTTCAGCTCTTCTCAGGTCGAAGCATGTATCTTTCCCTTGTGCTCTGGGGGACGAATTATACTGTTTTGAGCATGGGAGAGGTGTTCAGTTTTTCCTGCTTTTGTATTTTATGTGTCATTCTTAGTTGTTCAGATGAAGGAACAATACGTTCAAATTTGTGTTGAAATAAAGTATGAATTTATCATGCAATCTCAACTAAAAGTGTCAACGGTTTCTAGATTTTTTTGTGGAAGTACTATGTGGGAGTCAGAAAAGAAAAATCAGGAGAGCTTTTTAAAAAATTTATGGTAATATACATGTAAAAAATTTCTCAGATAATCTTTTTTCACTTTTAGGTATTGTGGATGTTGTTTTCAGTTTATGAAATTTTTCCTGGCATGTTTTGGATGAACAGGTGCTTACTGTTGTATCATGTGCGTTGTGATGCTACGAGGCCATGCAGCTCTTTTGCCGCGCCATGGCCGCCGGCCGCTGAGCCCTGGTGCCAACACGAGCCCCCTCTGGCAGCCACAGCTCCCGGGACCAGCAGCAGATAAGGAAGCACTGAGAAAAGCTGCCTGCTTCAGGTCTCCCCCTCCAGGAGTGGGGCCTGGCACTCAACACTAGAATTCGGCTTCCCATCACGCAGGGCAGTCGTTTCCCTGTTACGCAGGGAAAATTCTGAATCGTTGCAACTCCATTATACAGTTATTTGGAAAATATACTGATGGATATAACATCAGGTATTCTTATCTCTACATTAGAATTTCAAGCGAATGGGCACTCAAACATTCAGTATCTTATCTACAGATTTCATAGCGGCACTGCCAGATCCTGATTTCCAGAGCAAGGCCCTCCCATTGTGAGAAGAATGTGGGCGAATGAGACCGAGTGTGACTTTCCTCTGTGAGTCAATGGATCCGGCCTTCAAGTAACTGAATCTTCTCTGTGTCCTCGTGTTTCCCACGAGGGTCCTTCAGACAGATCTGTGTTTTCCTGCTCTGCCCCAGAGCTGTGTAAGAAAGACTTGCTTTTCTTAATCAGCCTGGGCGGGGATAGGAGTCTCTGCTTTTCTCAGACTCGGAGGCATTGGCCGTTGCGCTGGCTGGTGTTGAGAGGTCAGTTTCTCAAAGATTTCACTGTCAGTCCAGTGCTCCCGGAGTGAGCTCTCAGACACCGGCTTGCCGGGTATGTGGGGGTACTCGATACCGTGTTACTGAATCTCTTCCCCAATGCTCTTTTGAGGCTGTTATTCCCCTTAAAAGCAACTAGTAGGATTTGAAAACCCACTAAGAACCACTTCAAAATTATAGTTGAAAGTGAACTCACAATGAATGCAAAAAAAATGTATGCATGAAGTAAAAAGAAGGAATATACTCTTTGTCATACTTTCTGACAGATAGATTCAAATGCAGGGTAAGAATGATGAAAAATAGAAAGCTTTTTTTGTGGTAAACTAATTGAGTTACTCCTCATAGCTGGCTTTTGGGATACATTTCATATATGGATTACTGAGCCTGTAACAGATCTTTCTAGGTGAAAGAAAGAGAATTTTTTTGAGGCATTTTGGGCTATTCCATAAATTAAAAATATTAATGGCTAGGCTTTATCATGAGCTCTTTTTAGACAGAGCTTCCCACATGAAGACGTAGTGAAGTTGTATCTGTTTCAGAGAGAGCTTTTCCAGAGAGAGACTCCGGAGCTGCCCCGATAACAAGCAAACGCACAGGTCTGCATCTCCTCCCGCAACTGGCTTCAGACAGAATGAGTGTTTCTGTGCATATTTTGCAGAACTCCTTTCATTTAGCTAAAAGTCAAATGCTACTGAAAGTCAGTTTCAATTGGGAGACCCATCCAATTTTTCAAAAAAAAAGGAAAAAGTCTTTCTGGACAGAGTCCGCATTCCTCGAATATCTAAAGCCGTCCTCATAAAGCGTTTGTTTTGAGCGGCATCCCCCCACCTGGGTGCTGAGGATGGGTGCTTTTCACTGGGTTTGCTTCTTAGTTTGTGGGCCTCAGAGCGACAGACAGAAGGGACTCACTCACGGGATTTTTAAACAATGCCATACAGTGTGGACTGAAGTTCCTTAAGGGCCAGGGAATTGGGTTTTAATCTTTTTGCAAGCTCAGTGTCTTTTTAAGGGTTCTATACTAAATTCAATCAACTATCATTACCTGGCCTTCTTAAAGTGCACACCATGCCTTCTAGAAAAGCTCCGTATTTCTTTAAAGAATTAATGTTGCTCTATGCTTGAAAAACAATGGAGATTTTTCCCTCTACTGGATAAACTAGTTAGAGAATCTCTTTCTTTTACAATTGTATTTCTCCCTGCCCCCCAATGGCATTCAGCACCTTCTGTGTCTGTCCAAAGCCCCTACAAAATCACAGGCTTCATAAGTCCTGGGGTTTGGGGTTTTGTGGGGAGGGGCACAGTTCACTGATTTACCCCCAGAACCTAGAATAATTGCGCATGGCACATAGCTGACACTCTGTGGCATTGAGTGAATGAGTTAGTGATGATCCCATGTTTGGGGGTGGGGGTTTGGGAGCTCTTGGAGGGGTCCCCAGGAGCACCGGCAAAGTTGAACACGAGAGCTCAGTACATATCGGTAATTCCTAGTGTCGGTGTTCACGGTGTCTGGTTTTGCTGATCAAAGGTGACTTAGGAATCACAATTTCAAGAAGAGATAAGGTAGGACATGTTCCACCTAATAAAATTATCATGGAGATTATCTCAAATACTATTTCTTCCAACGAAGTTTGGGAATGGCTCAGTTTAGAAACAGAGGAAACGTTAAGTTTGTGCCATGAAAGTGGTCCACAGTTCCCTTGTAAAACAGAAGATTATAAACAGAAACTTTTCTCTCTCCCGTAGAACTTTGTATTTCCATTCACTAATAATTTTTGGTAGCTTCTGACAAGTATGCAAAGTCCAGTAAACAATACAATGATTCTAACATCTTGGAAGCAAGCAGTAAGGTCTGTAAGTGAATAGACAGGTTTGCATCCTACGGAGACATCCACGTGTTTGTGTATCTCTACCAGTAACTACGTACGTGTAAACTGCATGTATACATATATTAAATGCGTTTTCACCATTGTGTCCATTTTTCAGTCTGATTCTTGCTAAACTTAAATGTCGAAGAGTTCGCTCCCAGTTATTTTCCAGTGAATTCCCAAAGTAAGTGCATTTTAAACACACTCCTAAGATATGAGATATACAATATACACCTTTGAGAAAGTTACCATAGAAGCTTACCAAGCTGATTTGCTTGTCTTTTTTTTTTTTTTTCCATTCTACCTACAACCCACATTCCTTTTCTTTTTAGTTGTTAAAGCAGAAAACTGCTCGTTGGTATTTGGTCAGCCTAGACCTGTGATTAATGCTTTCATTATAATTGGTTAATCAAAGTGCTTTTGAATACACTCTCAGTTTGGAATGAAAATATCTACTTTTATGCTTCAACTTATGCTTTGCAGAAGATATTCTAAAACTGTATGTAGGAGTAGTAAGTAAAAATTAATTACCTGAGACACTAACCGAGCAATCCTAAGTGAGGCAGTGTTTTTAGTAGAACATGTTACCCGTTTCTACCACTCACCATGAGAAACGTGGTAGAAAAAGCAGTGAGTCAGCACAACTATGTCCTGTACCTGGAGCTATTAAATGTATGTATACCACTGCATAGCTTCAGTGTCCTGTAAATTAAAAGCGCACATCAACAAAACCCATATTCTTACACTATGAATTTTTATAACAGTAGCAATAAATAAGTGAATAAAGAAAATTGTATAAAAGAAAACAACATATAGTAATCATTTCAAATTCTTTCTTATAAAAATAGAGCTTCAAGTACTCAAGAGCAACAGAGGAATAAGAGAGACAGCCTCCTTCCTGGTCTCCCTGTCACCCCCAGGACTCAAGGCCAGAGATATTCTGCCAATATGACAGACTCCTCTGAGGGTTTTCCCCACTAAGGTGCTTCGAGATAAGTCTTCCGGGACATACCTAAAATCCCTAAAACAAGAGCTGTGTGGGACTGTTGGTTCTGGGAATTGTGAGTTGTGAAGGATTCACTACCACACCGCCCCCCATAATAATTAAAAACAAACGCCAAATTCACTGTCTTCTTTTTCTAAGCAAAGGAGAATAAATATGTTAGATGGGGCCAAATGCTTTCCATGCAGTCGTGTGTAGTCCCTGTTCATTTTTTACAGTATTCTATTGCAAGAGTATGCAATGTATCCCTTCTGGAGTTGGTAGATGTTTAGATTTTTCCAGTATTTGAATAGTACAAACAGTGTGGCTAGGAACATTCCCACACACAGCTACTGGTGCACCTATAGACACACTTCCCTTGGGGAAATATCCTCGGGGTAGAAGTGCTGGTGTTTGCACGCTCAGTTTTAGCAGACAGTGTCCAGCGGTGAGCCCTGGCGAGGCTATCACATTACACTTCCGTCAGCTTGGAGACAGACTGGTTTCTCGTTTCACCTACGGGACCTATTCTTGTTTTTCTTTCAACTTTATCATCTTGGAGACTGTGTAGTGACTCATTTTTTAATCTTGCATTTACGTAAAGAATGACGACAGTAATAACCTGTCCATTTGCTTCATGTCCACGTTACATCATCTTTGTACATAGAGTGTCTCCTGATGGAGTAAAGGGCAGATGTTTTCGTGTAAGGAAGACAACGCCTCCTTCCAGGGGAAGGTTTCAGCAGGGTCGCTCTCAGCGCATTATCAAACATGGGGCTCTCCAAAGCTGTGGTTCTTTGGCTAGGCTGCTTTGTGGGAAATCCAATCACATGTCTTAGACTTTTTACTTTGTAACTCATGTGTCTCTTACATTATTTCCTTATTTTCCTTCTTAATATATCTTTGCTTCAGTCTATCTCTGATCCAACTTCATACTCACTAATATGCATTTGTTGAGTCTAATCTGTTCTAATCCATCTGTTGAATTCCTAATTACTTCTTCTATTTTTGTTCTATGTCTGTGCATTTCTTCATTAGATTTCCTTTTGTCACACATTTTCTCGAATCTATTTTCATTATTCATATTATTTTAGTGACTGATAATTATAATATCCAGATAGCCTTTGGGTCTCCTTTAAATATCTGGCTTTTCTCTTGGTTATTTATTTATAGTTATTGAGTAGAATTTTTAATGAATGCTGAAACTCATGTATGAAATAACTTGTCCCCATCCTTTTCATCTTTAATCTGTCTTTTTCTGATTAAACTTTTTAAGCTCCATTTCAATAATTAACTTTCAACTGCCTAATGTCACACTATTATGACTTCACCTTTCTTTAAGGATTTTTCAAGCCGAATATTCTATGTTCAGGGAAAAGGTACTTCAAGAGTTGAGATGAAATTAAGGCCTTTTCCTGAAGAAAAATCGAGAGAATTTCTCGGCACTAGGCTTTATCTACAAGAAGTGCTACAGGAAGTGTTCCGGGAAGGGAGACTTGAAATAGGAGAAAACGGCCACCCCAAGTGTGGGCAAGCGTGGGCGACAGCGGGACTCTTGAGAACTGGCGAATTCTCGAGAAACATCTGGAGCAATGCCCAGCAGTTCTCACCAAGCTAACTGTCCTTACCATACAGAGCCAGCAATCCCACTCCTGGGCGATGTCTGGAAAGACCTGGCCGTCAATATTTATTGTAACTCTACCTGTAACTGGGTGAATTGGCAAGCAAACTCCGGTACACCTGAATGACGGACTACAAATGAGAAATAAAAATGAAACAAATTTTCTTTTTGACCTTGTTGGTGGTAGTAATTAAACAAGTCTATAGTCGCATTAAAATTAATTTGTTCATCCTTTTTTTAATACACTGAAAGAAATACAAAGTCAATTTTTCTGTTATAATATTAAAATAGAATTTTTAAAAAACCGATATAAATTTTACTCTTAGTTTAAGCCAAAGCATAGAAATCTTTTAATTTCTTTATGGATGACAGTTTAGAATTAATCACAAATTGTTATTCTACTATTGAAATTAAAGGCAATTTGTTATTTTATTTATTTTTTAAAAGATTTTATTTACTTTTAGAGAGAGGGGAAGGGAGTGGGAAAGAGAGGGAGAGAAACATCAATGTGTGGTTGCATTTTGTGCGCCCCCTACTGGGGACCTGGGCTGCAACCCAGGCATGTGCCCTGACTGGGAATAGAACTAGTAGCCTTTCCATTAGAGGGCTGGCACTAAATCCACTGAAGCACACCACCCGTGGCAATTTATTTCTTAATTAAAACTTACATGTAGCCCTGGCTGGTGTAGCTCAGTGGATTGAGCGCGGGCCTACAAACCAAAGGATCACGGTTTGATTCCCAGTCAGGGCACATGCCTGGGTTGCAGGCCAGTTCCCAGCAGGGGACATATGAGAGGCAACTGTACACTGATATTTCTCTCCCTCTCTCCTTCCCTTCCCCTCTAAAGATAAATAAATAAACCTTAAAAAAAATAAAACTTACACATAAGTTTACAATTATGTTAATAGTTTTAGCACTTACAAAAAACAGTGACTTAATCAAAAATTAAAAATTATTTTAATAGGTTAAATAAATGTTCAACTTTTCTAGGGCCAGTATTTCACCAGCCTTTGAAATATGCAATTGTAAATAATTCCATTTATTTAATGCATTCTCAAGGTAGAAGTGGGAAACAGAGAGAAGTTAAGACATTTAAAGACTTTCGGAGACAGAAGCAATGAACTGTTTTCATGGGGGATGCAGAAAGAGGAGGTGAGAGTGAGATTCCAGATTACTCAGTTTGGCACAATGTGGTTCCCTGTCCTGAGGGAGGAAATATGGGAGAAGAGATGGTTTTAGATGTGTTGGTAGGAACAGTTCACCGTGGTACCTACAGGGGATGAGGCATTAGATGATGATGTAGAATAAGAAGTTGAATAAACAGAGTTAGAACTTATCACTGTGGCTAAAAAAACAAACAAACCGTGTACTCTATGTGTGTGTTAGACTGTTTTAGGATAAGTAATGTGAGAGTATTAGTTACATAGGCTTTAAACCTCAGCTCTGCCACTTAGCTGTGTGAACTACAGCGCTGTACTCAGCCTCATGCATTCAACCATTGATTCAACCATAAAATGTGGAAATATCACTAATGTGGTGTTGTTATTGGGAAATTTTAATGAAGCAAGTGATACAAAAGATGCTCCATCAATTATATATAGATATACCCATAGTATTTTCCCTTTCCTTTGTGGGATGTGAATTCCATGGGTTACAAAAACAAAAACAACAACAACAAAAAACAACCCACATATCTTCGTTTTCTTTGAATTAAACTCATCACCAATTTCCAGGGCTGAAAATTTTGTCATAAAATAGTTTTCATTATAATTATGTTGACCTTACAGGACATGTCACCACAGATAACGTGGGGTATCAGTTAATAATTTTACTTTATATTAATTGAATTTATTGGATAACTGATACACATCTGGTTTTGACTAACAATAAAAAATAAGGTAAACAAAACAAAAAGTATTCAGTTGAGGTAATTTAAAAACATCATTTTTAAAAGAGTTTCAACCTTACATTCCTTGTGAGTGACTGACTGCAGAGGAAGGTCGTGGAAAAATTGCTGTGATGCTGGCGTTCTGTCAAGACCGAGCAGCCTGGCTCCTGCCGCTGGGCCTGGTTTGTTGGTATCTAATTAAAAGAATCATTTACATTTGCTAATCAATGTGTTTAGCTTCTATTCAAATAATTATTAAACAAGGATGTGATTTAATTTCAATCTCAATTCTCCAGTGCCTCACTTTCTGTGCTCATTTAAATATTACCCTTCAAAATGAGTACTGTTCATGTGTGTGCACTGGGCTTTGTCTTCTCCCCGTTTACTGGGCTGGCTCTTCTCCCCGCTCTCTGGCACCCTGTCTCCAGCATTTCTTCAACACACTAACGCTGGATGAGCTTATATTCTGGAAGGCAATGCATCGAATTCCAAAGAATCAAGCCTGATTTTTCCAAAAATTGGGTGAGCTCCCAGAAGACATTTAATGCTTTATAGCTTTATAGCTTAAGCAATAAAGGAGAGGAAACTAATTCCCTCCCCATTCTCCTGCTCTCTCTCAAAATATAATTGAAACAGTGCCTTCTGTACTCTTGCTGATTTGTTTTGACATCCATGAGCAATCTTGCAGGGATGCTTTTTTTTCTGTTTCTTCCTCTGCTATATTCATTATTGATTTTTTAATCTTCCATTCTGTATTATACAGCATAACGAGGAAGTTATGCAGCTGTTAGATGGAATCAACAAATATTCAAATGAGAGGCAAGGTAATTGATATCTAAGGGTGTAAAGATTTCCTGGACGTAAACGACTTTATAAAGATAAAATGCTTCTTATTTTTAAGTTATTTCATTTTCAAGTGGATGTCAAATTTTTGTCTCAAGAACATGTAGGGATATAATTTTTTTATACCAGAAAAAATCCATTTGACAGATCAAAAATTGCCAGAAATATATCAATATATTTTACTTAGATTATTTTTGAAAATCCTCCTTTCTCAACTTGCTATTAAGGATGAGAAATGTCTCACTTTTGGGGCTTCATTTGTATTTCTGTGAAATTAATGATTCATTATTTAGGACCATCTAAATTATGCATTTGGCCCAGGCATGTGGCACGTGTCAATAATCAGAATACCAATAATGATTTTCACAGATTTTAGCTTGGGCTCGGCTACTACAACTTTCTCCCATTAATTTTATTTCACTTCATGAAAGCTGGAAAATATGCAGTATAAAGCAACATGCATGGTTTCCAGATCCAAGCAAAGACAGAAAGGAAAAGTGGTTTAATTTCATTTTCATAAGACTTTTGTATTATTAGCACTATTCTATTTTTCCTGCAGAATCAATTTATTACGTGAAATCCTCAAATAATGTTTAAAATACCCTTAATTTCTAAAAACAAGAGAGAAATTGAAGTAATTTTTAAAAGGCAAATCCAACCTGTGTGATCTGTGCAGAATAACTTCATTCTTTTCATCTTCTGGATTTACTAGTCGTCGATAAGAATGCCGTTTCTCACGATCACCACCTGATCTGACTTCTTTTGTTAATCTGTGCCATTTTTGCCAGAAGAAAAACACTATCTCTGATTTGTAATTTTTTATAAAATATTTTTGATGTTATTGAGGTTTATTTTTTATATTTGTTTAGTTATGTGCCTTTTCTTCTTTTGTAAATTAACTATATATGGTCTTTGGCTAGTTTTCCTTAGGAATTTTCATCTTATTTGTCAGAAACCTTTGTTATCATTAACGTTTCTACAAACACTGAAAACAGGCCTATAGTTTTTAATACCAGTCATTTTAATTAGGGAGGGTTTTGATGTTTGTTGAAAATTACAAAAGTGTATGTTCATGGTTTCCTCTTTGAGATGTTTACATGTGGATGAAGCCTTCGTATAAAGAGGGTTCTGAGTGCTGGCACGCCTGGCAGGTAGTGTGCTGAGTGTGGCGTCTTTACCATAAGGTTTCATATCAAGTCTGGGA
>PVKM010036306.1:0-14851 GCA_004027735.1 Carollia perspicillata
CTCAAGGCCAACCTGACCCTTACCTGTCGCTGCACAAACATGGTCATCACCTTCTTTGCTTGTTCAAATGGGGATTCTTCACCAGGAAAGGAGTTACTCATGGTAAAGCCCACATCCATACACAGCACAACAGCTGCCTAGAAACAAAGACCCAAAGAGTATTTTAAAATCGTTAATAACAGCCCTGGCTGGTGTAGCTCAGTGGATTGAGCTCAGGCCTAAAACCAATGGATCGAGGTTCGATTCCCAGTCAGGGCACATGCCTGGGTTGCAGGCCAGTTCCCAGCAGGGGACGTACAAAAGGCAACCATACACTGATATTTCTCTCCCTCTCTCCTTCCCTTCTCCTCTAAAGATAAATAAATAAAATCATTAACAACTAGAAAGAAGAACAATAAAAAAGAAAGAGATGTGTCCTGTGTTTATTTCATCCAGAAAACCTGTACTGATATTTAGAGGATACATGATAAAGGGAGGGAAGGTGTTCTATTTAGAGAACATGTGTAAGACACGTAAGTTTTTACTATGGAGAAACTTTGAATAGTCCTATCTTCTAAAAGCTAGAAAGTATCGGCCAGGCAGGAGTATGCTCCAGGCAGGGGCTTCTCCTTTGGCCTGGGCCGAAGAATTGAACCCAGGGGAAGCAGATCTGCAAACAACCTGCAAGCTGGAGCTAAGTCCAGCCCAGCTGAACCTAAAATACACTTGACAACTACAGATGATCTATAGATCCATGAGCACGAGAACACATGCTTTTGTTGTAAGCCACCGATTTGGGGTGTAGTTTGTTAATAAAGCATTTTTGTAATAATAGATGACTACTACAATCTACATGTGGCAATAGGTGACTGCTATAATCTATGTATGCTAAAATGACACTCCACAATTTGAACTGGTTTATAAACTGGAGATCTAAAATAAAGACCAAGACACCAAATCTATTCTAGAAGGGGGGGGGGACCACATAAACAAATAATACCAGCAAAAATGTCCCATGACAGAGGTATGCATGGTCACTAGAAGGGCACACACAAAGGGCATCTGCCCACGACTGGTGGAGAAGATAGAAGGGGGATATGAAACTTGGGTGACTCAGAGAATGAGTAGGAGTCAGTTATGTGAACAAGGGAACAGTCAGAGGGAACAACATAAATAAAGACACCTGTTCCTTAGATAATAATCATGTACATAGGGGACTGAGAAACCAGGGAAAGCATAAACCATTCTATAAAATAGATACATGTAAAATTCTACATTTGGCATCCAAAAGTGAACTGAATACGAGTTGGAGGAGACCTGAACCAATAGCAACTACTAATTTCAAAGTGGGTCATACAATGAGTCACTAGTATGACATGGCCACAGCAATATATTCCCCATGCCTATCCCATTCTATCCTCCAAAATATTTTAAGTTGTGTCAATGGCTTATGGAACTCAAGTAAGGAAAAGAAAGGTCTTATGGCAAAACAAAACAAAACTGGATTGGCAATCTGGAGACCTGAGATCTAGACCCATCTTTATTATCAATTAGTTCTGAGTCCTTGGGGATGTCACTTAACCTCACTGTTAATTCATGGAGGGAGAAAGCAGTTGTTGGACTAAATGAGCTCTAAGGTCTTTTCCAGAGTTAACATTCTTTGACACTGATAGTCTCACCTGTGCTTTGTACTGATCAGACCACATTTGACAAACCGTGAGCAGTTCTGAGCATCATATCTTGTAAGAAAGATTATTAAAACTGAATGTGAAGGCCCTGGCTGCTGTGGCTCAGTGGATTGAATGCAGGCCTGCAAACCAAAGTGTCAAGGGTTTGATTTCCAGTCAGGGCACGTGCCTGGGTGGCAGGCCATGCCCCCAGTAGGGGGTGCACTAGAGACAACCACACATTTATGTTTCACTCCCCCTCTTTCTCCCTCCTTTCCCCTCTCTAAAAATAAATAAAATCTTAAACAAATATGAAATCAGAAAGTTGGAAGTTATAGAAGGATCCGAAGAACATATGATGTGAGGAACAGTTTGAGAAAAAAAAAAACGGATATTTAAGCCAGATGAGAAGATTTAGGGGAACACCATAGTTCCTCCCAAATATGAGAGCCGTGTAATATAAGGACTGGTCTTTGAGAGAGATAATAAGTTACAGGAAGATTGGTTTGACTCCATACAAAGAGAAAAAAAATTAGAAGTGATCAGTAAAAGAACCAGTTTTCTGAAGCAGTGATCCCTTGACCCTAGAAGTGTTTGCAAAAGCTGGATGAGGTCCAATCAGGGAAGTTACGCAGTACATGATTTCTAAATTTGGTTAAATCTCAGGGAACACATGAAAAAGAAAGGCTACTTAAGTTTTTCCCTAGTTTACAAAGAATTAAACTTAATGCATTTATATTAAGAGATTTCTGGAGGAGAAAATAGAATGTCTGGAGAAAAGGTGGGAATAAGCTACAAATTCCTCAGAGAATAATAAAATTTACATCCTACAGTTTCATTGCCTTGAGCATAAGAATTTTAAAAAATATAAGAGTCCCAAAATACGTTGCTGCATTTATTTCAAACACATTCATAAAAACGACGTACTTTTAAATGAGAAAATTTGAAGCCTTTTGCTAAGAATCAAGTATCCAAAAACTATCAACAAAGGGTTTCACAATATAGAACTTCTCATAGGGAAACAGAGCAGTCTATGTAATATTTCAAGTTCCTTTCTGGCAGCAGTAAGAAAACCAGGAAAGGCAAACTGGGCAGTGTGGCACTCCGTTCATTTATCACCAAAGCAACACAGGCTGTCAGAGAGTGGCTGCAGGCCCACCTGCCACCAATAGCTGCTCTACTAAAGCTGAAAAGTTTTCAGCAGTTGAAAAAGGAGGTACAAAAAGAGGTGAGCGGCAACATATGTTCATAATTGTTTTAATCAACATTTCCCTACGGAAAACTGAGGCAACTAAGGATTAGTTGCTGAAACTCCTATCTTGTCTATCTGTATATCAGATGCCTATTATGGGGCCTTCCTTGCCTTGGGTGGGTGGGAACTCCCTGGAACACACCTCCTTCTATTGATCCTTCTGGACACTACCTGTCTACCTGTATTGAAGAAATCATTTCAAAAAATCATTTTAACATCTGCTGTTAATTTGGGACACTGAAGGTCAGAGATTCTTAGCAACACAGAAATTCTCCAGGGCTCTAAAACTAGACCTCCTGGGTTTAAATCTGAGTTTCATGACTTCTGGACTGGATGACCTGGGCTAATCACTTCACATTTTTCATACCTCGGTTTTCCCACCTGTAAGCTGGGGATAATAGTTTTCACTTCATGGGCCTGTTAAGATTAAATGAGAGAGGCATAAAGCATTTAGATCTGTGCCCCACACAGAGTAAGCTTCCGTCGATGTGAAGTACTATGACAGAGGTAATAATATGACACTTCACATTCAAGTTATTTTGCTCACAGACCCTCTCTGAAGTTGTACAAGTCTGTGGGGCAGACGCTTACCATAGCTAACTTCCACTCCCATACAGGTTAAAAAAAAACCTCAGGCTCAGAAGTAATGGAGAAGGGGTTGCAGGGTGACCGACTGGGTACGGAGGTGGGATAAGGAGGGGATGGAGAGCAAGTGAGAGGGTGAGATGGCAGAGACGGGGTAGGGGATAGGCGAGAATCAAATCCCCAGCTTTTCTCACAGCGCAACCTTCAGTCCAGGCCCTCCTTATCTAGCCTGTGACCCACCAGGATCTCCCTCCTATCCCGGGAACTGCCGACTTGGTAGGATTCCTGCTTCTAAACCCCACCCTCCATCCTCGGCACTTGCTGGGTACAAGCCCACGCCCCCTCCTACCTTATTCCCGGACCGCGCCATTTTGCCGCTCCAACTTGCGCCTCGGGTGCTTCTTCCGAGTGGGAAACTGCAACGCCGCAACTCCGTTCCAGCGGACTCAGAGCCACTGAGTCTTAGGAAGAGCTGCTTCCCGCGGAGCCTGCGAGGGGCGGGGAAACTGCGCACCGACGCTCTGAGCATGCGCAGGTTTCCCGCGCGCCGCTCTGGAGCGGAAACGCCTGTGATTTTTGAGTTGCCCAAGTCTCTATCGCTAAATAAATACAAATCACTTATCCGAAAGGTTCACTTCCCTCTTCTGTCACTGAGAATCACACCTACAGCATTTTCGTGTCAGAGCTCTCGTGAGTATGCGTATGAATTCAGAAAGTCACTTTTCTAAAAGGTTCATTTTTTTTCTAAAAGGGGGGTAATGAAAGACTTCACAGGTGCGATGACTTTGGAACCAAGATCTGAAGGAGTCATTTTACCTGCAATTAAAAGTGAGAAGGACATTCTCTGGAGAAGAAATGGGATATGTAGAGGCCTTGAGGCATGAAACAGCACTTGCTAAAGATCTCCCAAGTAGTTCTGAGGGTCAGTACCTTGGAAGGGAGAAGGGCAGATATATGTTCTCGAAGTGGAGGCTGTCAATTACGGTGCTCCTTTAAAGGGAAACCGTCCAGCCTGCAGCCCCCGTCCCCTTTGAGGGAGAATTGTCCAGGCTGAACCTTGCACAGAAACAGCTATTGTCTATGCCAAATGACCCACAAGCTAAGGGATGTACCAAGGGTCCAGAAACCAACAATATCTGCAAACCTCTGCCCAGACTGGAAAATCAAATCCAACCAGATTCTCTCCCCCTTGAAAACTGGACCTGGAAAAGCAGACACTAAAACTGGAAAGATGTCCCTGAGGGAACTGACGTTATAAACGCACCGAAGGCAAGAGAGTCAGACATTTTCAGACTAGGCTCTTGGAGTCCAGGAACTTCTTTAAGCTTTTGATTCAAACTCAAGGAATTCCTGGAAAACTCAAATACTATTCCAAAACTTTTTATATGGCAGTATAGAATTACTGGAGACCCACCATGGTGAAGAAATTTACATGGTTTTGGTCCCTAATTTAATCTTCCATATAGCCTCTCCTTTATTGCCCCCCCCTTACTTTTTTTCTCTTCTTTCTCCCTTTCCCCCTCTCTCACACGCACACACCCTCCAGTACAGGTTTGTTTCCTAGAAGAAATGACCGAGATTCTAGTGTCTGTGTTTGTTTGCACCTCAGACATCCTTAGGGGAGTCTTTAGAATCACCCACTCACCTGCTTCCACGCAGCTAGGCAGTTGCGGTGCAGAGAATGGATATAAACTTTTAAGCACTGCTTCCTCTGGCACAAGGCCTTCATTAGCCAAGGGTGAGAGGCAAATATTATTAGTGTGACGATATGTATGGCTGTTCCCTTCTTCCTCCATAACAAAAGCATTCTGGCTTCGTTCATTCCATTTCTCCTTGTCAGTTCAGGATCTGTTTGGATTTGTAGGATATGGAGTTGGGTGGAAAGAAGGAAGACAAGACGTTAATGGGCTTTGGCTGGTAGAGGAAAAAGGGCATTTTTGGATAGAAATTCACGGAAGCCATAGTCACATATGACGAAAATGGATGGGATGAAGATAATGGCATCGTTATCTGGGTGCCCCCATAAGCCATGCCTCCCAATCTGGTTTAATTTTCCTTCTACTAGTCTAGGCTTTCACGGACCTTATTAGATCGAGTCCCTTTAAAGTAATTTTCTTTCATAAGCCACTAGGTGGCGATCCCAGCTAAAGTGAGGGCCACGTCAACTTCTTGAGGTGTTCTTGGCCTCATCCTCATCTCACCCCCTTCCATTCAACTATGTCCTCTTACTTTTGTCCTAATTATAACTATTTTGGGCCTTGGTCATTGATTTCCTTAACCCTCCCCCAAATGTAACAAAGTGTTTGCAACTTCCGAATATAGGCTTCAGTAAATATGCGACCGTGGAAACAGTGCACCTAAACGGAATCTCCATAAATTAGTGGTACATGGAAAAAAGACATATTCAGATTAAGGGCATTATACATGTATAGGACAGCCACCGTGGTCACTCTTTTTCTGCAAATTGTAGCATTCAAAGTGCAATAGTTTGAGGGAAACTCAAAGACAAAGTGAGCACATGTGAATTAGACTTTATTTTTGTTTTCATTTCAATTGTTTACATCTCTGCAAAAAGCACCAGAGAGCACCAAGTTTATCTTCAAGAATTCTGGACAGAATTTTGATCTTGTCAAACTAAAAGTAGTTATCTAGAAAGGGGTGGGAGTGTCTTCCGAAGGTGGATTTCAGCACCACGCATTGGACGAACATCCCTGGGCTTAGGTGGGAGAGCATGCCTGGCTAGTCTGGTCTGATTCACAGCTCTTTCAACAACTTCTTCCTGAGACACCAATAAGAAATGAGTACCAGCTGTTCTTGTAAGGCTCCAAACCTCCAAAAACTGCTTGACCTGCAATGATTCAACTTAAAACAATTATAACTATACCTTCAGGAATGAACTTTTTAAAAAAATTTCAGAACCAGTTAATCTGAATTCATCTGGTTTATACCCCCTGGTAGTGAGGAAGTCTTCTCAGCACAACAAAGATTGTGTTTGTTGTTAAACGCCAGAAAGTTCTCAGTGAATAAGTTTGCACCGAACAACAGAAAGCCAACTGCCCTTCCTGTTTAGAGTTACTGAACCCTGTTGGTGGTGGGAAGGGGGGTAAGTGAGAGATGCAATGCCTCCCTTGAAAGTCTTCAATCTGTAAATAAAATATCACAGTCCCACCTTCACTACCAGAGAAAACAGGTATGCTACTATTATATAAGCGTACTCAACTGTTTCCTCTTCCCTTCTAAAAAACCCTGAAACCACGTGACAATACATTTAATTGCCAAGTACATGAGTTACTAACATCTCTGTGTACCATATACATAGTATATGTAGCTAGTACCTATATATAAAATCTGTGTAAGATGTAGACCTAAATAAATAAATAAATAAAGCTATATTAGCAGTTTGGAATCTGAATGTATTTAAATAACTACTGGGATTCTTCCTTGCCTGCCAAAATAGCTATTCTTCTTTTCCCCCCTTCCTCTTAAATTAACATAACCATAATACTTAACCTAGCATGTAACTGCCCCAGAAACATTTTGCAGCCTCTTTTGCTTGTGAGGTCATGTGACTAAGGTCTGGCTAATGGGATACAAGAAGTGTTGAGGGAGACTCCTGGGAAGTGTCCTTGAGTGCAGAGAATGTGCTTCTTTGCCCCTCCCTCTGTTCTGCCAGAAACAGTGAGATGGCAGCAGATGTAATCAGCACTGGTGCGTTGAGGAGGGGGTGATGGGGGGTCACATCTCACTAATGGTAGGGGAACAGAAGAAGCCTGGATCCCAGGGACTCAGCAGGTCCCCTGATGGTCTGTCTCCAGGCTTCTTCGACAAAAGAAACTTCTCTCTTGTTCAAACCACTGATATTCAGGTATATCAGTTATGTGCAGCTAAATAACTCTAAGTGATACACACAAATCTCTACTTTCTGATACACTGTGGTATGCCTGCTTTCTGAATGCTTCACTGCATCTTTATCGAGTACTTTATTGGTCCCCCCAGGGCCTCCTTATTCTCCCTGTCACGTGCTACCCTGGATTCCAGGCACCAGTAACACCTTTAAGCTCCTGAAATGATACACAACCAAGCTCCCTGTTCCAGATAAATGGTTGTTTTAGGGCAGGGAGTGGAGAAGGGTTTGTCCATTGTATGAGCAACTTTTGCATAAGTTGCGTTTCTGTTCCCTGCCCTCTTAGAACCATCAAAATGGTAGAGCAGATCACTGTGGGCTGGAATTTTCCAGAACTGTGAGAAAGGGGGCGGGAATAACTTAAAGAATCTCCTGCAATTGGAAGATGATATACAGGCTACTGGGACCAGAGGAGGAAGTAGGCCATTGGGAGTTTAGACAGTGGAAGTTTCTACTTCCTGTATGGGGTCCTTGGTGGAGAGATTGCCTGAAATATTGTCAGATTCAAGCAACTCCACAATGCTGTAAGGAGAACACTCCTCCAGACCCAGCTTGCTGCAAAGCCAGCCACAGAAGCCTTTCTCCATGTCCCGGGCAGCTTGCCACCACGCTCCCCAGGACCATGAGAGCTGAACCACGGCAGCATAGAGGCCCAGCGAAGAGGCCATGGCCATGATGAGCACTGGATAGAAGAGAATGAGGCAGGGGCAACATGAGATCTTGTGCCAGAAGGTCCTCTCCTCATTGTACACAAGGAAGATGTTGTACCAAGTGATAGTGCCATAGTAGAAAGAGACCACGAAAGAGAGAATGAAAACCACAGGCAGGCAGACCAGCGTCCAGAGGACCACGTGCGGCCCACGGTCTGCTGCCATCTGGCAGATCTTTCTGCCGTCAGGTGTGGCTTCCTTCAGTGACTCTGGAGGCCTGGTCAATTCCTGCAGCTCCTTCTCTGTCAGTGTGACATGGATGTCCACCATCTGCCCCTTCTTCTTCCCTCGTGTGATGGTCCCAGTTAATGTGACATAGCGGCTGTCCGAAGGCATGTTCCACATACCTGAAGGGCATGAAAGAGGTGAAGTCAAGATCAGAAGAGTGGGCATTCCATCACAGTGTTGTCCTTGAGGCTGGGGCTGTTGACACAGTGTCCACTCATAGCGTCTGGCATGGTACTGGAGTCAGTGATTCAGTATGGACTGAATGGGTCCCTTAGGAGGGTGACCACTGGTAGGATTATTCCCACAGGGAACTCTCATCCACAGATAAAATTGTAAAGCAGGTTAAACTTGTTTTTTGTGCTCTCTCTCCACTTTTTTGGGCCTCAATTTTGACACAGTCTCTGTGATATGAAGGAATGGGAGGAACTTCTTTACTACAGACACCATTTTATAGTGATCTTGTTTCTAGGTTACAAGTACAGTGAAAATTTTGCTTATGAGTACCACCTACTGTGTAAAGATTGTGTTACGTGTGTATTATGCTGATGGGCAGCCCAGCCCCCTTCCCTGCTCTGTGCTGCCCTAAGAGGGGACCTTCTCACAAGCCTGTGGACATCCCAGTCCTCATGTCCAAACTCTGCACACACACATATAACACTGCCACCACCACCACCAGCACCGTCACCACCAGACCACCAAACCACAAACAGCCATCCTTTGGCTACCCTGGAAGTGAGGTTAGAGACACTGAAACAAGGAATCCCGTGGTCCTTGGTACCGGTATGTGAAATGTAGTCTACAAGTGATGGAGATGGGGAGAACACAGGCTTTAGGTTGTCCTCTAGGTCCTTGCCCCAGGGCTGGAAAAGGAATAGAACAGAGCCCTCTAAAGAGCAGGGCCCAGATGGTGGCAGGGAGTCTGACTGCCCCGATAAAAGGGTTGTATTCTTCCCCAGGAACCTAATGGTTTCAGCCTTCCTCATCTCAATAAATGACACCAGCATCTGTCCTCTGTTGTTCATGTCCAAATGTCAGGAGTAACTGTTTACTCCTCCCTGTTCTCACTCCCTGTCTCCGATCCATCAGTGAGCTCCTGGCTGCACTGTGAAGCCAGCCTCTCTTCTCTAGCTTTCTCTCCTGCTGTCACCCTCATCCTAGTGCTATGTGGCAGCAGGAGACAACAGTCTCTCATCAGCTTCAATTCTTACCCCTTGTAACTCATTCTTTACAGAGAAGCCAGAGTGCTTTTTAAAAATATATAAATGATACAATGTCTCTCCTTTGCCTAATTAACAATCCTCCACTGATGTCCCCTTGCACTTACAACAAATCCCGAACTCTTTACTATGACTGCCACAGTTCAACACGATCCAACCATGCCTACCTTTCTGACCTCTCGCCATCCCTTGTCCTCTACACTCCCTAATAGAAATAATTCCAGTCCAGAAACAGGCAATGGTGTTTCTACCTTAGGTTCCTTACCTTCACTGCTCTCCCCCCTCTAAAAGCTCTGCCCAAGGTCTTTCGTGGTTGCTCCTTCATGTCATTCTGATCATTCTAACATCGCAGCCTCAGAGAGGCCCCGCGTGACCATGCAATCTCCCCCGACCCTCCACAAGTTACTCACCTTCCCGTCACCATGGCTTATGGTCTTGGGAATTCGAACCGCCACCTGAAACTATCTTCTATTTGCTGACTTGCTCACTGTCTGTCTTCCCCTTAGTGCAAGGTCAGCTGCATGAGATCACGCAGAAATGTTGCTTGTTCACTGTGCGCATCTGTCTTAAGATCAACCCATCACTGCCAATAGACCTACCTGATCCATTTCTTGCTGCACAGTGAGGCTCAATACAAACGCACCACAACTTCATTAGCAGCAATAGGCACTCTTATACACACCTCCTTATGCAGAGGGCATGAATTGCATGGGATAGATACTGAGAGTTTTCAGGACATAGGCTATGCATATTTTTAATCTTGAACTTAATAAAAATTGACCATTTTCTCTACAAAGTGGTCAAAGCAGATTCCACTTCTATGTGAGGTGTGTGAGCTTATGCTCACTTCCTCATGTTGATGTTATCATGTTTTACCCAATTTTTGGCCATAGTAAATGTGAGGGAATACTATAACTCACTGTTGTAGTAATTTGCATTTTCCTGATTATTATGAAAGTCAACTACTATTGTTTCTTTATCTTACATGCATTAAGCAATTAGCACAGTATGCTTGTATTACTACTTTTTGTGTATAAATTGGTCTCTTTCATTATCTAGGAGTTCTGAGAGGGTGGAGAACTCCTTCACATGACCTAGAAGAGAGCATAATAAATGCTCAATAAATACTGTTAATTTATTGAATGAAGACTGCAACATTGTGAGAGGAAATGTATCAACAAGAAGAAATAAGTCAGTGATCAAATAGTCAGTGACCAAATGCCTTTCTGTTTTCTGGAGGATCCTCATTGGGCGTCCTTCCCATAGCTTTTACTAAGCGGCCCCAGAGAGACACTTACCATCATCAGCAGGGTAGTCAAGGAAGTCCTCTCCTTCCTCCTCTTTAGGCTGGTCTCCACCTTCTGATTCCCCAGGCTCCTCATCCGTTTTCTCATTGTCTGACCGGTAGATGATGATGGATTCGGGGCGGAACTCCTTCTTCTTCTTTCTCCTGCTACCCATTGTGGACTCCCCATCCAGGGCCAGGGCGGCAGCCACGGCCTTCCTCAGAGAGCCCTGGTGGGGGCTTGGGAGCTGGCCCTGGCCTCCCACCGATGCCGACTCTTCCATCCTGGTCCTCCGGTCTAGTTATACTTGGCGAAGAGCCCAGTTTGCTTGACCAAATTTACCGTCCACACATCACAGAGCTTCTTCCTGAATGAGGTTATGCAAAGATGTCTCAACAATGAGTTCGACTTGAAAGATAGGAAAACAAAGCCATCGAGAAGGAGGGAATGGGGTGAGCTGGAAAGCGGTTTGGGAAATGATCCTCAACGGGAGTCTTTGCCTCCCTTTACTTCTCATAACACTTTATGGCTGCATTTTGAGTGCTGCAGAAATACTTTTAGAAGAATGAATTGTTGTGAATAAAATTATATGTGTTGTAATATGTTTGTCATTTACACAAACATCAATCTAGCCAAGTATAAGAAAATTGGGTGAGGAAGTCTTACAGACAAATGGAGGTTAAGAACCACTCTTACTCCCACCAGGGAGGGAGATTCAGATGGCTGCAACCGGTACTCCAGGCTCCCGGCTCCTGAGTCCTACATTGCAAGTATACCCAAACGAATGAATGCGATTTTCAGTGAGGCACCCAAAGATGGCACCACTTCGCCAACCGCATATTCCCTGGTGTTCTCTAAAGGACAACTGTTTGCTGCGTTCTTGTTGGCCCCGAATCCGGGAAGACACCTAAGATACCTCCTATCACATGCTGGAAACCAGTGGAGAGGATGCACGCTTTCCACTTTTAACATTCTTTCTTTTCTTTTTGTTTACCAGGTAAAGAGAGGGGTGTTATAGTTTAGAAATCAGGAACTGTTCATATACTTCCTCATCTCCAGTGGAAAGTCCCAGGCCTCAACATATAGTACTTAGTGTATATTTGTTGACCCCATTGGATAGAGGAGAAGGGAAAATGCCTACATAAAAATAAGATGTGAACAACTGTAAAGAGAGGAAGGCTTCATTACCTGCCCCAATTTTGGCTACTTTATTATGCTGTTAGTATTTTATCTGGGAAATAGGTTCTGAACATTTCTCCTTCCTTTTAGATTCCATAAGACAGAGGGTAAAAAGAATTTCCCCCATTTCCAAGACTTTAATCTTTAGAATTAAGGGAAGAGAAAGGACTTTGCTCTTCTGTGAAAGTTAGGCTTCGCTCATCCTCCATCACCACTCCCAGTCCAAAGATGGCCAATGAATGAGATGTGGCAGTTAACCTCAATAAATCATTAGCTTGGGATTCTCAGTCATCCTATAGGGGAAAATAGGTTTAAAAGGACATACTCAGGTTCTAAATCTCATGCTTAATATAACTGGTTTTAAGACATTCTTGAAGACAACTTTCCATAATTATACATTCATCCACCACTTCTTCCATCTTCACTGTTACTTTGGTCTAATGGCCATCATCTCTTACTTACTGTTGTTAAAAATGCTCCTTATCTTATGGCTTCTACTCCTGCTGCCTTCCAACCAATTCTCCATTCACTATTTATAAAGGTCTTTTGGAAACATTAATAAAATTGTGCCATGTTCTGCTTAAAACCCTCGAGAGACATCCCACTGTTACGAAATGAAATGCACATGGATTTGACCATTTTTCTATATGTACCGCCAATGCTCAGTTGCACTGGCTGCTTATGTATTCCTCAAGAGCACCGAAAGCTTTCCCTTTTGAAGTCTTCTTAAATGCTGTCTGGCTTGGCTGGTATGCTGCTCCACCTCTGCCCCCTCACATGGCCATCGCCTTCGTATCCCCGAAGTCTCAGTTCAAAAGTCACCTCCCCCAAGACTTTCCTGATCCCAAACTTAAAACAGCTTCCCTGCTCTGCCTGTCCTTATGCCTTGTCCTAACAGCCTATTTCCTGTGTAAGACGTATCAACATTTGTAATTAAGTTTTACTTGTGATTTTACCTGTTTGTTGTCCATCTCCTTGACTAGACTGTAGGCTCTGCAAAGTGGTGCCATACTAGTAGGCTTTCAAAATTATTTTAAGTGAGTGTATTAATGATTTGAGGAGGGGAGTGACACGGTAGCAATTAAAAATTAGCCTGATTTTGTCAAAGACTGAGACCGAAGAAAAGTTTAATCAAGAGACACTAATAAGCTCCTTTATAATTAATGAGCTCAGTTGTGACACAATTGTTAAGTGCTACACCTACATCTATTTTCTTCTTTAATAATGGAGGGTTTTAGCTGGTCACATGACTTATTTGGTAAAGATAAAATTTCCCAGCATCCCTTGAAGATAAGTGTGATCCAGACTAGTCCTCGGCCAATGGGATATGAGTAAAAGTGATGTGTGCAACGTCCACGTCTGCACCTCTTGGTCCTCTTTTCACCTACTTCAGGGCTGGCATGTGAACTCGATGAGCCACCTTGAGCCATGCAGACAAGGGAAACCCCGTAGAGATGGCAGAGGAATGAGAAAGAAGGAACCAGAGCCATCCTGATAGCCATAAACCCTCTTCTTTTGACTGTAATAGGAGAAAAAATACATACCTATTTTGTTTAAGCGAGGGTTATTTTGGTCTCTTAAGCAGCCATACAGAAATGTTTCCCAATACACTGGGACTGTCCGAGGTTATTTTATATCCCAGCCTCTCTACTGTGTTCCAATTCATCAGCCCTGAGGCGTAGAGGTTGTGATATGCATTCCTGAGTCAGAGCATAAAATAGCAACATCCCTGATACCAGGTGATTCAAGCAATTTTGATTCTCCTGGGTGGGCCAGGAATTCTGAAGCGCAGCTGTCCAGTACAAAGGATACCACACTGATGCTGGCTCAAGCCTCACCAGAATCCACTGGAGAGCTCAATACACTATATGACACTGTTATGGATTGAATATTTGTGTCATTCCAAAATTCCTATGTTGGAATCTTAACTCCCAACGTGATGGCACTTTACCATTCACTCTACCTAATGGAAGTAGAGTCTTTGGGAGGTGATCAGGTTAGGAGAGTGCAGCACTCATGAATGAGATCAGTAGTGCCCTCATTAAAGAGACTCCTGAGAGCTTTCTTGCTCTCTGTGCCCCGTGAGGTCACAGTGAGAAGCCGGCTGCCTATGAACCAGGATGGTATCTATTAATTAGGCTCTCACCAGATACTAGATCTGCCATTAAGTTGATCTTGGACCTCTCAGCCTTCAGACTATGAGATAAAAAAAATTTTTTGGTTATATAAGCAACCCAGTACATGGTATTTTTGTTGTAGCAGCCTGAGCAGACTGAGACAGAAACTATTCTCTGCTTGCAATGAGATGGCCAATAGTGTACCAAAAGAGGACTCAGAACACCACAAATGAGCACACGCTCCCAGCTATAGTGCTGAAGGGTTAAACGGACTTTGAGAGTTCTCCCTGTTGATGCCTGAGCTGTGACCTTCATTGAAAAAGTAAAATATAGTGCTGTCTCCCAGGGAGTACTGGCCCTTCTCCCCAAGAGATTAGTGCCTTTTGATCTTTAGCTGTTCCCCTGGGAGAATTGGCCCTTTGTCCAGAGGGAACAGTTGGTTAGTCAAAATCACACATGGCCCTTGGCACGTAGCCATATTTGTCTAAAACATATTTAAGCATAGCCCCCAAAGTGAGACTTTGGAATCCCACCCAAGGGAAGGACACTTCTCTCCGAACTGTTCCCAGAAGAACGCTGACCATTGCTGCCTCTTGGGATTCCCTAGCATCTGTGTTCGGGTGTAGGTGATTTCCTGTCTGGCGATATATGCTCTTGATTCTTGCTTTTCTTTTTGCTCTCGCTGAATAAAGTGCTTAACTATGCACCTTTGGGTCTTTATTGTCTG
>PVKM010036307.1:0-14851 GCA_004027735.1 Carollia perspicillata
CATTGCGTTCCATGAGACCTGCATTCAGAACTCCGGGAAGTGTGCGTTCCCTTCGGGGCCACCTCAGCTCTTGCCTCTTGGAGTCCATCTCTCTGTTTCTCAGTGAGTTTCTCACATTCAACAAAGTTCATTGCCTTCTCTCAGCACTCCTACCCACCATTCAGAACAACTCACCTCTGCTTCCCTCCTGCATGGCCACTTCTCAGAGCCCCCAGGCAATTATCCAGACTCCTGTGTGTTTTACTGCAGCCTCCTCGTCCTCCCTCCTCCTGCTTTGCCCAGAATTTGCCCATTTAGGTATTCCCCGTCTGTCTACCTGCTGAACACCGCTGTCTGGAGCACAAGGCCCTTTGTCGCTTGGCCCAGCCTGCTTCTCTGCCTCATCTCCACCCATGCGTTCCTCATTCCAGTTCAGTGATGCTCTCCACTGTACTTTTGTGGTCAATGCAATCACAGGGGACAGTATTGAAAATGCAGGTTCTCAGCCTCTGTGAATAGAAACATCCCGTTTAGGAGGCCTGGGGTGGGGCCTGGGAATTTGCACCTCAAACAAGACTCAGGTGGTTCTCATGCAGGTATTCCAATAAGGAACACAGCTTCCAGCCTCACCCTACTACCTCCTCTGGCTCGCACAGCCCTCTGTGCCTCAGCTCAGGCTCTTCTCTTTACCCCTGTTATCTGCTTAGCAAATTCCTAACAACACTTCATACGTGACTTCTCTAGAGCTTCCCCTGCCTGTGAAAGACCTGCCCTGAATCAATGGCTCTGTCTTTGGTAACCCTGCAGGGATTCATGTGTCACCCCCGCACTTCCAGCATTTGTCACACATTCTGCATATTTGTTTATAATGTGTACTCTGCTGAATTGCAGAGGCTGAACATTTAGTCTGTTGAATAACCTTAAGTAGAATGGAATAAATAAAAGGTACTTTAAATTTTGGTATGACCTCCACAGCCAAAAAGGTATGCATGGCACAGACCACCAAGTAATTTAAAAAAGTAAGTCACGTTGCACTTGGACTTCATATACATATACAATTACACATCTATGAAGTTTTGCTTCCATATCTATTATTTCTCAGGCTGCACCAGGTATTTATTTAAAACTGGGTTGCAGTAACCACATCACTCATCCCCACCTGCTATTGTGAGCTATTTCTAGGCACACCCAGGGAACAGCTCCTATGTCCACGTGAACCCTGCCTTTCCAATCGCCCTGTGGTGTCTTTTGCTTCCCTTTTTTTTGGAATCTACTGCCAGGCCCAGAGGCTTTCAATATTCAGTAAAGCCCTAAGATGCCCTGCTCCCTGGTACAGCCTCTGGACATCGAAGCATCTATGGGAAGCGTGGATAGTTCAGTCTCTGAATTGGCTCCCCACCCCGGAATTTAAATCCTCATTCTGCTGGTTCCTAGCCGTGAGGCCTTGGGCAAGCTACTTTTTAATGGGTTTTCATAGTGGTGAAATATGCACAGCATAAAATCTATGATTTTACCCATTTTTAAAGTACAATTCAGTGCCACTAACTGCATTTGCCATGTTGTGCAACGTCACCGCCATCCACTCCAGGACTCTTTCATCTTGCAAAACTGAAACTCTGTCCCCACCAAATGATCACTGCCAATTTCCCCTCCCCACGCCCAGCTCCTGGTAACCACTGTTCTACTTTCCATTCCTCACTGTAACTACTCTTGGTACCTCAGTAAGTGGAATCACAAGCATTTGTCCTTCTGTATGTGGCTCATTTCACTTAGCGTCCTCCAGGGTCATCGATGCCATGCCATCCCGAGTCGGGGTTTCATTCCTTCTCAAGGCTGAGTCATGCTCCCTTGTGTTCATACACCACGTTTGTCTGTCCTTTCCTCTGCCCATGGGCACCTTCAGGCTATTGTTAACTTCTGGAGGAGCCACCACACTGACTTGACCATTTTGACTCAGTTTCCTTGTCTGTGCAACTGGGTGGCTGTAAGGATGACACCGACAGGATTATAACCAGTGATGGACAGCGCCGCAGTGGCCCCCGGCTGTGCCAGATGCCGGTCTGGCCAGTGTTACTACTGATGAGGCCTGGACCCCGAGGGTCCTTTGACTACTATCAAGATTCCCCTTCTCCTACCTTGAACTCCATTAAAGTCAAATGATTCCTTCCAGGACACCTTTTCCAGTTCACCTGCAGTTCCCTCTCACTGTGTTCATACTGAGAAAGGATGAGGTAGACCTGAGGGAACAGAAACTGCACTGTCTCCAATGGCCCCGCTCTTCTCTGATGGGGCCCCTGGGCCAGGCTTGCTCTCTGGCTCTCTCCTTCCCCTCAGCACCCTACCCCAGGAGGCTCCTCCACTCTGCCAGTCAGCGACCCTCTGGGCACACACTGATTATGGGCCTTTCAGATATTCTCAGATAATATGTGCAGCTCAGACTCCACGGGGACACGGCTAAACACCATTGCATAGATTTAAATAGTGCAGATTTAAAAAACCAGGCCTAATATTGAATCACCATTGTTCAATATCATTAGTCTGCAGAGACATGCAAATTAAAACCACAATAAGATGCCTTTCCACGCCCACCCAGTGTTGGCAGGGATCGTGGGGGAGGAGGGTGGCAACTGGAAGTCTTACGCATTGCTGGTGGGAGTGTAAAATGGTACAACTCAAGAGAACTGGCAGTTTCTTATAGAGTTAAATATACATCTGCCCTATGGTCCAGAAATGCTACATCCTACTCCTCGGTATTGATCCAAGAGAAATAAAAACGGAAGCAGAGCTGAGGATGCTCAAAAGACTTAAGACTGATTAAAATGCAGCCTTTAGAAAATTAATCCCTCTGTTCCCCAAACCTCCCCCCCCAAAAAAAAAAACCACCCAGAAGCAACCCAAATGTCCATCAACAGAAGCCTAGAGGAACACATCGTGGTGTATCAACAAACCACATCAAAGTGTATCAAACCACAACCAGTGCATCAAAATACTGGCTAGTATTTTACAATAAAAAGGAGTGAACGACTCATACATGCAACAACATGGGTGGACTTACAAGACGACATGCTGACTGAAAGACGCCAGAGGGGCCCACACTTCCTACGAAGCTCAAGAATGGACGGAACTAGTATCTGGTGATAGGAATCAAAGCAGTGGTGCCCTCTGGGGTGGGGAGTCGAGAGTCTAAAAATGGGGGTGAAGAACCTTTTTGGGAAGAGAGAAATGTTCCATTACCTTGATTTGGGTGGTGGTTACATGCATGTACACAATTGTTAAAACCCACTGAACTCTGTTTATGAATCTTGCATTTTTTTCTATGTAAATTAGAATGGCAAATTCAAAAAGAGTGGTCACATGGCACTAGCAGCAGGATTACATTACCAGTAATAGACCAAAGCCCCAGGCATGGTATTAAGATACTTTATAAACAACTGTATTTTTTCCATGTATGATGCACACTTTTTGCTCCAATGTTTGATGGAAAAATAAGGATGCGCATTATAAATGGGTAGAACCAATTTCATATCTATATAAATGTCTTTAATTCTTTTATTTATGCTTATGCATTAAATGTGTAACTCTAGAAAGCAATAACAACATCCATATGTTAAAGAATAAATACTAAAATTCCTTTATAAAATACCAAAAAAAAAGTATCTAAATATAAATAAATAAATATCGAATTAAAAAATTAAAACAAAATTTTTTTTCCTGGAAGTTTGGGCCAAAAATGTGGGTATACATTTTACATGGGAGCACATCGCAGCAAAATATATAAGTCTTTGATGTGGAAGCATTCAAATTGTATTGTTTTCGGTTTCACACTGTTTCAACTGATTGCATCTGAACAGACAGCGCTCTTTCTGCTCTTCATAGCACAGATGAGAGGCCAGGCTCAGCTTTCAGACTGAAGGTCTTTCCACCCTTGTGACCAAGCTCTCCTGGACTAAGGTAACTTCTAAAGAGGGAATTCCCAACCCCGGGAACTAAGGAAGCCATTGACCTTCTTTCATGACCATGACCATGCTGCCCAGAGTGGTCTTCCACAGTCATCTGTATAGATCAAATACAAACTACGTCCTGCTTACCCACCACACAGCCCACGAAAGGGTTGGCCCGTCACAGCTACTGTTGAAGGGTGCGAGCCACCAATCAGGTCACTCTGACTTTTGCGATCTCAACAAGTGCTCTCCTTCCCACCACATCCCTCACAACCAGACTCCTCACACACACACGTGGGCTACAGAGAATATTTAACTCCAGAGGCATTGCATGTTAATTAATAAGATTGATAAATAAGTAATGGAAATGAGAAATTTCTTTAACCCAGCGGCCCTCCAAGTGTGGTGCATGCAGAACATTTGGGCTGTGAAGGCTGACGACCAGATAAACACAAGTAAGGGTGCTTCCACACAAAGCCAGATTAAGGAAAATTACAAAAGAAAGGTTTTCAGAAGTCTAGAAGTCACTCTCATTTGGCAGGAGGCAGGTAGAAGTTGAGGAGTAATTTTAGAGACTTCCAAGTCCAATGGCAGGGGGAACTTCCTTGGTCATGTCGGTTTTATAAGTGTCTGCACCTTTTGGGAGCAAGTGAAGATAGAAACTGGCCATCTTGAAAAGAAAAAAATATAGCCCTGGCTGGTGTGGCTCAGTGGATTGACCGCTGGCCTGTGAACCAAAAGGTCATCAGTTCAGTTCCCAGTCAGGGCCATTGCCTGGGTTCCTGGTAAGGTCCCCAGGAGGGGGTGTGTGAGAGGCAACAAATCTGTTTCTCTCTCCCATCTTCTCTCCCTCTCTTCCTCCCTTCCCCTCTCTCTAAAAAAATAAATATAAATAAATAAAAGTAAACCGATGCTGCTAAAAAAAGAGAAAAGATAAATATAATGACATTTTAAAGGGGAGGTAGATTTAAAAAAAAAGATTTGGAATGGTCGGGATTCTGGCCAGGAAATTAATTTCCGTGGAAACTGCTCTCCTTCAGAACCCAAATTGCGCAAAGGCAAACCGAAGTGAGTTTTAAAAAATACCTTGTAAGCCCTCCCACAGACTCAATTTCCAGAGGTGACAAAGGCAGGGCCAGCTTCTGACAGAAAACCAGATTTGACACGAATCACAAAGCTAGAATGCATCTTCATTTTAGTGTTCCAATAAACGGTGAACTGTGATTAACCCTAACCAACACTGGGGGGCACCCTGGGTCCATAAGACACACAAAGAGGAGGCACTTTAAAAAGCCTCTTCCCGGGTGACTTCCATTTGCAAGTCTGAGGGGAAGTTTGGAGCAATTCAGCCGGGGGCCTGTCCTCCAGGGTTCTCACTCACTCGCATTCTGAGTCAGTTTGCATTCTTCTATTCAACCTGCCAAGGTGCCCACCTGGGGGGATAAATGTGGGAGAGGAGGTGAACTTGATTCACTATACCTGCCTAGGATTCTTTTTTTTTTTTTTTAAGATTTTGTTTATTTATTTTAGAGAGAAGGGAAAGGAGAAAGAGAGGGAGAGGAACACCCATGTGAGAGAGATACATCTACAGGTTGCCTCTCATAGGCCCGCAACTGGGCATCTGGCCTGCAGACCAGGCATGAGCTCTGACTGGGAATTGAACCGGTGACCTTTTGGGTTGCAGGCCGGCACTCAATCCACTGAGCCACACCAGCCAGGGCCTGGCTGGAATTCTTTTGATGCTTTTCTCTTACCCTCGACTAGCAGTTTTGTTGTTGTTTCACAGTTATAAAAACAATACATGCTTGTGTAGCAAATTCAATCAACATAGGATATAATTTAAAAGGAAGCAAATCACCTACGTTTTATCACCCAGAGAGAAACATAATTAACATTTTGGATTTAGTACAATTATTAGTATTTAATTAAGCCATGGGAAAATTAGTGAGAGTCATGGGCAAAGTAGGAGCGTCATTCACTAATATTTACTGTGTGAATGTTGGGCCACAATACTTGGGGGGCAGTCTCGGCATTTCACACTGAATATTAGGGCTTAGCTGCATCAGACACTGCGCTGTGTCCCTGGAAATGTTCCTGAACTGCTGTGGGTAACAGGCAGTTCATAGGGGCTGAAAGAGTGAGATCAAGAGAGAGAGAGATAGAGACTCCTCATGAAGCTAAACACGTAGCCTGGAGTAATGCTTGAGTCATGTCTCGCCCAAGCTGGACTTCTCAAGCCTGCTCCCACCAACACTCCGGGGCATGAAATTAAGGGGAGCGAGTCCTACTGCTGCTCCTCTGCCACACGGCTAGCTGGACTTGTTCATGCGTGGTATTCTGACCTCTTGCCAAATACGATGAGGAAAGAAGTTCAGACTTTTAAAAGATCACTGAAGATATTCTGCAGTAGTTTTTCATCTTAAGAGAGGAAGAAAGTTCTTTTTTCTTGTAATACATAAGATACATATTTATAGTACATAAGATACATACTTTCTTATAATACATAAGATACATACATAAGATACATCTTATAATACATATTTGTTTCTAAATTAAACTATATTTGTAAGTAAAGCTGAAAGATTCTAACTTGGTGATTAAAGATTCTGATACCCATCATGATGGGGGGAGGGGTGTTTCTCCAAACATCTAAGCCATTCTGGACACCAGCTGGGTGTCCTACAGTTCAACTCTATTCTGACAGTAATTACGCAGAGACATCATCAGATTCCACAGGTTAAGGAGATGCATAGGGCAAGGCATGTGGAAAGGGCTTGGAGCTTCCATACTCTCTCCTAGAGCACCTCTCTCCCCAAATCTCCCTGTGTTCACTAGCCTAGAAGCTCTCCAAACCCTATGCTTTGGGCTTTTCTAAAGGCTTCATTACATAGGCAAAATTGGTTAAATAACTGGCCACTGGTGATTAAACTCAATTTCTAGACCCTTTCCCCTTTCCCAGAGGTTGGGGGAGAAGGACTCAAAGTTCCAGCCACAAGGTTGGCTCCACTAGTGACCAGCCCCCACCCTTAGGGGCTTTTCAATTCATTTCATTAAAATAATAAAGACATTTTTATCATGCATCGCTTAGGAAACTTCAACGGTTTGAGGAATCCTGTCAGGAATGAGAATAAAGACCAAATACATACAAGGTCTGTCCAGAAGATATGTAGCCATATAATATGAAAAATAGAGACATTCCTTGAAGAAGATACAAGACACAAGAAACATTGTACATAGGGCAATGACGCCTCAGTCCTCTTCAGAGTAGGCACCTTGGGACCTCACACAGTTCTCCCAATCCCCATCAGCTGCCCAGTTATATTTTCCTGAATCTTATTGATGGGCTGAAATCTCTTTCCTTTCAAAGGTGATTTTAGTTTTGGGAAAAGCCAGAAGTCTCAGGGCACCAAATCTGGGCTGTAGGGGGTCTGAGTCACCTGGGTGATTTGATATGTCTCCAAAATCTCTGCCCAAGACTTGATACATGAGCAGGTGTACTGTTGTGATGAAGCTGCCAATCACCAGTTGCCCATAGCTGTGGCCTTCTGAATCACCCAAATGATATCTATGGAGCAACGTTCAAGCTTAATGCAAAATTTGATGCAGATTTGTTGCTCTACTCAGTAATTTTGAATGCTGAGGTCACACAGTACACACACTCACTCAGTGGCATCTCCCACCCCCACTGACTAGTACAGTGAAGTCGTCCGTGTTCGTGCATGTGCATTCCAGTCCATGCTCCTTGGTTGCCAGGTTACATCGATGTCATGCAAACCATTCTCATTATATAAACAATGGCTGGACTTCTTCCAGACACACCTCGAATGCTAAAACATTATTTGTTGTTTATCTGACATTCACATTTAACTGGGCACCCTGTATTCTTATTTGCTAAACCTGGTCACCACACCCCAGGAGACATTTGGCAATGTCTGGAGACGGCTTGATTGTCGTGAGCTTAGGGGAGGAGGGTCACCACTGGCATCTCGTGGGCAGAGGCCTGGGATGCGGCTGAACGTCTTACAGTGTGCAGGGCAGCTCCTCCTCCCCAGACAGTGGTCCACCCAGGTTCTCAGCAGGGCCCAGGTGAGAGATCTGGCTATAAATTACTCACTACGCCTGTGTCACAAGTGCTCAGTGTTTATGGAACTGATGAAATGGGATATATTGAAGCTTGTTTTCAAATAGAGGTTTGGAAACAAACTCTCAGAAGACTTTAGATTTCATTCCTGCATGAATGCAGACTGTTTTTATGTTAGTTTTTACTAAGTTATGAGCTCACTCAGTGGTATCTATTTTTATTATAAATTGCAATATCACAGTAATAATAAATGGTATCTATTTTTATTATAAATTGCACTATCACAGTAATAATAAATAACCAAGCAACATTCATTTCACGAAGATGAAATTATCGTGGTAAGAACAATAAGATTTTGGGGGGAAGGCGGGTGGGAGGAAATACAGTGGGAAGAGGAAGAGAACAGAGACATATCCCACTGCCTGAGCGTGTCTGCAGCGCGTGCCGTGCCAAGGAATCAGAGGTGGACGTGGAATTCAGCTTTATGCTCCTCTAATCCCAAAGAACACTGAGAAATCACTCCCCTCTCAGATTTCTAAATGCACACTGACATTTTCATTTTAGCGCTGGATGTATATATTGCTCAGGGTAAACTCTCTGGCATATTGTAAATAAACTCAACCTTAAATAAAACCATGATATCACTGTTTAAAATAGAGCCAAGGTGATGTAAACACCACAGCAACTGGGAACGGTGTCAGCTGCGGAATAACCCCAGGGACAAGCTCTTGATTAAAGGAAAATTTACGTGATCCCCTTTGCCCTTGAAGTTGAAATTCCATTCCACCCTCCCCAAAGCAATCTAATCTAATGTAAGCATATTTTCATGCATAAATCATGTTTGTGATTTTATTGATCAATCTGTTATACTTCCGTAACACACACATGTTCCAAATTTAAAATGGAAAACAATATCTGGTGACCTTAAACTTCCTAAGTGGCAAAAACATTATATTTCTTAAGCTATTATAATTATTACATAATCGATCAATATAAAATGTATTATATAGTTTGTAAGTTTGTGACAACTTTTAAACTAAAACATAAAGTGTCACTGGAAGTATATCTTTTAATAACGTGACATGGAGGGTGTTTTTTCCCCCGTTGGTTCTTTTATCCGTGAGCGAATATTACTGCTAACGTGAGGCAGAGTCTGTCATTAATTCCTATTTGCGTAAGTAAACATGAAGGGAGGGAGTTTTACTTAAGGCGCCGTCATTCAGTTCTATGAAATCTAAGTTCTGTAAGTTGCTTATCAAATATTGGTAATCATGTATCAACTGACTTGATTAGACTCTTCTTCAATTTCACTAAAAGCAAATAATTCGAAACCAAGCGAAGGCAAAAGGACTCATTACTCACTTATCAGAGTCATTTTCTGTCTCCCCACCTACACCAACATTTTGAATCGCCCCCTATTCGGAACCTAGGGGTCACCAGTGAGGACCCTTGGGAGTACTACCTTCTCATGCAGAGTAGGGGAAGGGTGTGTTCTCAGGCCAATTTAAGAAAAGACTGTGAATGGAAGTGGAGCTTCTTAAAATTGGCTTTCTTAAAACTGCCTTTGCATGTGTCCTCCTTGGACAGTGAGTTTGCATATCTGAGTTTGGAGAACAAAAGGCTCTGGAGTTAGCCTGGCGACAGTCCTAATGCTGCCACCGCACTGACCTTGAGCAAGGCACCTACTGCCTCTGAACCTCAGTTTTCTCACATAATAATATTCTGTGGTAATAATAATAATAACAATAATAATTGTTATTAATAAGCCACAGGATATGAAGGCTTGAAGGAAGTAATGACAGTAAAAATGCTTTGTAACCGCAAAATTCTATGACAATACTAGGTACTGTTGTTTTGTTGCTATTTTTGATACCAATAATCTAAGTGTAACTGTAGGACCAAGGGTCATTTGCCCAGTGATGTCAATCCCTGCAATAGGAAACTGTGTTAATAAATTCAGAACACTGGCCTGAACCTCTAACAATACAATATTGACTAGGCGCGCGGCTAGTTCTAACACTGGATAGCACTGGTTCTCTAAGTGTGGTCGCTGAGTCACAGCTTGAGTGTCACCTGGGAACCTGTTAGAGATGCACATTCTCTGGCTTTACCCAGACCTAGGGAATCAGAAATTCTCAGGGTGGGACCCAGCAACCTGTATTTTAACAGGCCCTCCAGGAGACTCAGTTATATGCCAAAGTCTTGGACCAGTACTGTTTCAGGCCCCTACTGTATTTCCCAGGAGAGTGGGTGGCATGAGAACACAGGAGGAAGCACTTAAATTAGTTCGGTATCAACACGCCACTGAATTCCCCAGAGGTCAGAAGTGCGCTTTCATTTCACAGGTGATGTATTACTATGCGCTGGAACTGGTCTGCAGGTGGTCAGGATAAACAATGGGACCTCAGGAAAGGCGGCTCGGGGTCTACCCTGCAGTTTTCAGAGTGTGACTTAAGAGCTTTTATGATACGCAAGCTCATGGCTGCTCCTTTCATGGTCAAGAACAAGAAGAGCTTTTGGTCTTCCCTTTATAAAGAGAGAAACAGGATCAGAAAGAGAAAAAACATCCATTGAGATTTCAAGGGAGATTAGCTGTGCCCGTCTGGCTACCAAGAGCTGGGCTTTGCTCCGAATAGTAGTTTTCTGTTTTGGTGCTGTGCAAGGGTGGCCTGGCCCTCCTTCATCAGTCTCCAGGCTCCTAACGCTGACCTAGCAAGTCTGCTCTCAGGCAACCTCGAGTGCATGCAGGACAGGCTGCCTCTTATCCAACAGGCTACTGTAGTAATCCATTATGGCTCATATAGGAAGAATGTAGTTATCTGTCCAAGGGGACACACAGCTCCTTTATTCCAGTACAACCTATTCAACGCACTTAGAAAACAAGGGCAAAGGGATGGCTCAGAGATACTGGGTGTTAATGGGGTTTGAACGCTGTGCAAAGGAAGCCAAGTACAACAAAATGGGGCACCCATACCAAACCACAGTGTACTCAAGAAGAGAAGCACGCTTTCAGTCAGAGCATCTCTGATAGGTTGACTTTAATGCAGTCTTTTTAAAATATAAAGAGGTTTTTGTTAACACCATGTGTAAGAAACAAAAATCAGCCCTGGGTGGTGTAGCTCAGTGGATTGAGCATGGGGCCTAAGAACCAAACAACTGTGGTTCGATTCCCAGTCAGGGCACATGCCTGGGTTGCAGGCCAGCTTCTAGCAGGGGACGCATGAGAGGCAACCATACATTGATATTTCTCTCCCTCTCTCCTTCCCTGCCCCTCTAAAGATAAAATAAATAAAACATTTAAAAATAGAAACAAAAATCATGGTAAATAAAAGCACGGAAGACATTTTATTTTTTAAACTAGTTAGGTTCGGAGTTTTCTTAATCATATTTCAAGAAAAGCAGGAGCTGAAGCAAACCAACAGCCGAAATAACAGAGTGGAGAGTGAGGCAAAGATTGGGCATCTGCTGACACCTCTTCGCCAGGGCGGTCACACTGGAACATGGGCGCACAAAGAAGGATTAAAGTCATCAATCACTTTATTGTCACCACTGATTTCTACTTCTCGGAGGAAGAGAGTTTGAAATCAGAGAACGGAAAGATCGTTCGACAAACCGGGTGTTCAGAATAAAATATTCCAACTGTGTAGCAAATGCCACGGTAACCCAGTGAGGGTTAACACAAGACAGTACCCTCAGAAAAAATCTCATTATGAGGATGGCGGCACAAGGCTGAGCTGCTGTGGGTGGACTGACTGGAGACTCGGGAGATTCACAGAGTCTTCTCTGCAGAGTCTTCGGTTGGGTCTGGCTCGGTGCTGCCGCTGACACCACACAACACCAGCCCTGTGCGTCGTCGTTGCATAACAGCAGAGTAAGGAAGTGTCTCATACAGTCTCATCATAGAGAAATCTGTACAGACGGTCATCTTAATCACCAGATAAACATATTTTCAGTGTATTTTTGTTAAAGATCTCAAATTAATCATCTCACTAATCAAATCAAAGCAGCTGATGGTATTAACATGACTATTCAAAAGCCTCAGATCCTGTTGAAATGCTACCCAAACTGGCCTGAAATGACAATGGCACAGTGTTTTTCAATGCCAGCATTGAATATTTAATAAATAGTGGGACTGCATCATGCACCTTTTTCAATTTACTTTCCATGGTTTTTTGAACTCCTTGAATATGGGGAGAATGAAAAATTGATAAATGCTTTCCATCTGGCATAAGACATGTCCTGTTTGTGTGAGTACATTAAAAATGACAATGAACCCTAGAGTAAACAAAATCTACTACAGGAGCTTCCAACCTAACATTTCTAATTGCTCCATCAGCTCTGAGTCGTACCATATGATGCAAGCAATCTATCATCTGTGTCCCCCAAAAAGAGACTATCCAAGTCCTTTGTACTTGTCTCCTTGTGGCTGATCCAAAATTTTCTTTCTCTCCAGGTTTAATGGTGATATCATTGTTTTTGAAAAGCGATTGCTACCTTCTCTGAGCGGCTCCACTTGCAGCGACAGCATCATCACACTTTCGCTCCTGATACCAGCTCTTTCCTTTCAGCACAGAACTAATGGTCAATTCATTCAGTCACTCGACAATTATTTACTGAACACCTACTATGTGCAGGGCACTGGGCTGGAAAATAGGCTGATGTTATAGGTTGCATTGTGCTCCCCAAAACTCAAAGTCTGAAGCACTAGCTTCTAGCACTCCAGAATGTGACTGTGTTTGGAGACAGAGCGTGTAAAGAGGTAATTAGGTTACAGTGGGGCCATTAGGATGGGCCCTAGTCCAATATAACAGGTGTCCTTGTCAAAAAAGCACATTCAGACGCAGACGGCACAGATGACCATCCTAGGACACAGGGGAAGGTGGCTGCCTACAAG
This sequence comes from Carollia perspicillata, assembly GCA_004027735.1. Classification (NCBI taxonomy): domain Eukaryota; kingdom Metazoa; phylum Chordata; class Mammalia; order Chiroptera; family Phyllostomidae; genus Carollia; species Carollia perspicillata. The sequence continues at coordinate 12,896 of PVKM010036307.1, forward strand.
CCAAGGAGAGAGGCCTCAGAAGAAATTAGCCTGACCAAACCTTGGCCTCACACTTACACCCTCCAGAATTGTGAGAAAATAAATTTCTGTTTTTAAGCCACCCAGTTGGTGCCGCTTTGTTATGGCAGCCCTAGAAAACAAGTCTGATGCCTTACACGCCTGTACGCTATGCATTTGAATGACTTCAGATGATCATTTGATAATATACGAGTGCAGAACGCAAAGTCCACAGTAATGTGTTCTTCCCTTGAGAATATTACCGGTTCTGCAGCATTTTGAAAGCAAATGGGTCATGAATATGACTTTTTTTTTTTTTTTTTGCCATCAGTAGCTCTAAATCAGGAACTCTCCAGGCTCTGGGCAATTAATGTCCTCCCTTCAGTATGGCCTTGCTTCTCTTCTCCTGGCCACTTAACAGTCCATGCCATCAACTGCCTCCCTAGGAGGGCAGGGACAGGCTGAGACCTTGAAATTCTTGCTTCCTTATCTACTTCTTTATAAAGTACCAACATGCAAGAAGTCTTGATTTTTGAACTTAACCCTAGAAGCAAATGATAATGGCATTGTGGGGACTTTGGGTGGTTTAACTGTTTTCAGTTTTAATCGAAAAAGAAAACCTACTTTTGTTCGACAATATTTTAAAATTTTGAATTAAATTCAAAATTCAAGTGTGTAGATCAACTACTGAAGAGAGTTTTAGAACTGACCTAGTTCCCCGATGCTGTTATGGCCCTCCCCTTGGGATGCAGCGATATTTTATGTCAGCTTCTGAGTACCCGCGTGCAGCAACTGGAAGAAGGAGCAGGCGTTTGCAGCAGTAATAACTCATACTCTGAAATGAGCACACAGATAATAAATAATCACCTCAAAGGAGGAAATGAGCTGCACTCAGTAAAAGTAATTTTTTTCTATTTCCCTTGTGCAATTCACAGTATTTACCTGCATCCCTAGTGGTGGAAAGGACAATTGGCTGTAAGTGAGTGACAATTACAGGTTGATAAGAAGTGAACACAGTGAGTGGATAAGGAGCCTACAAATAATTGCAGCGTATGCCACAGGAAAACATTACTCCATTACAATGTTACCTGCAAAATTGTAGGGTCACCTCTGTTGCACACAGCAGGTCCCAGACACAGTCATCATCCTCGCCTGGTTATTTCCTCTTGTCTTAGCTTTTCCGGAGCTCACTTGACACTGATTACTAGCGGGTCCTTGTCCTAGGTATGTTGTCAGCATCTCTGGCCCCATCTTACTAATGAGGAAACCAGGACACTGGTTCTTAGAAGATTCTGAGTTTCTGATTTTTTAGATCTAGTTCTTCCATTTCCATTCTGAAAAGGTCATCAGTATACCTCTCAGCATGTAAATCATTCCTAATCATTTCCAGCTTGATAGTTTCAAAGGAACAGTGAGGATGCCACTTGAGTCTTTCTGTAGCCTCTGCCTTTACTATCCACTCATGGGTCCTAGTTCTGTGGGTGTTTCACTAAATCAGGATCCAATTTTTTAAACCATTTTTTGGCACAGGTAGGTGATGTCCGGGTAGAAAATACAAGTGTGTGTGTGTGTACATTCATGTATATTTGAGGGGACAAAGTGTGACAATGGTGAAGACACTGAATCTTGCTATCTACAGGGACAGGGGAGCAGCACCACCACATCCTGTTTCATTGGTAGCTGGGCATAATTTGGGTCCATGCAAAGTACTTCAAAGCACTCGCTTGCCCCCTCCTCTTCTGTGCTGACTATCGAGTCCTTTCTGCAGTCTGGAACTGCTGCCACCCTACCCCAGTTGTGTGTAAGGTACAGAGGAAGGGGTGTGCATGTGTGTCTGTCGCTGTTTAGCATTTATGAGCAGGCACCCAAAAGGTACATTTTACACAGTCTCCAACAACAACTCTGACAGATTTTTTCAAGTTCAGAAAATACTGAACTTGACCAGTTGTTTTGACAATC
>PVKM010036309.1:0-14846 GCA_004027735.1 Carollia perspicillata
ATCCAAACCCCTTAACAAAGAGAAGGATACAAGGCTAGGGCTTTTGATGAAGTTCGACCCATTAAGGCCTGTCATCCACTGTGGGGATTGCTGAATGTATTTTCCAGCAATCTGAACCACTAGGCACCATTATCTTTGGTCACATCCAAGAGCTAAATTTATTCAATTATCCGTTCTCTCCTGTACTCTACCCAATGCACTGTTCTTGTTTTTTCCTCCTCTGTCCAACTTCCCACTGCTTCCCTCCCTACCAAGTTTCCTTCTAGGAAAGCTACGTTCCATGAAAAACAAACATGTGTATCCTCAGAACCTTCACTGTTTAAGTAAAAGCTGCTTCTCCTGCAGCCCTCTCAAGGTCTGCTTACTTTATTATTCATTATGTACCCCAACTTCATGAGGCAGGGTCACATCCCCAACCTCCCTACCCAGTTTCCTGTTTTTAAAAAAACCCTCCCTATGCAACTCTGGAACATTAGAATTAGCTGGGGGCATTTTCGAGTCCCACTGCCCAGGTACACCCCATACAAATTAAACCAGAATAGCAGCAGGTGGGAGCTAACCAACAGAATTTCCAACGGTGCAGCAAAGTTAAGGTAGAGCATTAGTAGTCTGTAAAGTTCTCCAGGTAATTCCAATATGCAGTCACAGTGTAAATCACTGATCTCCAAGGGACTCAAAACTCTTGACATGTGGCATACAACATTCTTCTCTATCCCAAGTACAACATAACCTTGAATTATTTCACCATAGGTAAGCATAGTAGGTCCAACTGTCTATTTTTAATTATCATAAGCATGTCACCTCCAGCAACTTTCATGCAACTCCACTTCAGCCACTACAGACCACACTCTTAACTTCATCATCACCGTGTCTTCTCTGAATGGAAGAATGGGAAATTAACTATCTTTTTCTCTGACCACAATCTTCCAGTCCTCAGTTAGTTACGCCAACTTCATCTGTTTTTCATTTACACTCCGAAGTGCAGGCACTAGGTTCTTCTAGTCTCTCCTTACTTAGCCCACTTCTGTATTCACCTCCCTATCCAAGACTAGACACCACAGTTCACCATTCCAACCACTCTTTTGCCAATATCCTCATTTATCACATTATGTTGTAATTGCCTGTTTATTTTCCTTCACATACCATATGCTACAAGTCACATGAAGACATAAATTGTGTATGTTTTGTCAACCATATATTCTTGGTGCCAAGTATAACATTTGGCACACAGAGTAGTATACTGTCAGTACTATTAAATACACAGATTCTCTGACCAATCATCTAAGTCAATGTTATATAAATTAATATTTTCCCCATAATAACCTTCAATAGTTTATCTTCCTTTCTGATCATTAATTAATTGGCATCTTCACTGTTGGAAACCACCCTGCCTGGTTTCAGAAACTGTAACCCCCCAAGTCTAAGGCTGAGTAAAAAGACCTTGGGACCATAAGCCACTAAGGAGACAAAGCTTATCTTCCTGGTAGGGGCACTGCCTCTGCCTCCTTTCACTTCACCCTGCTTGGCCCAGGGCGGATGACTAGTTAGCCAATAACCAGTAAGATTCCTCAAGGGAGGGATGACCTAAGACAGGCATGGTCGAGAAGGGGCCCTTAGAGGAGGACTTGGGGGCTAAGGGAAAGGGGGAGATGGACCCTCATCCCTCATCCTGTCTATGAGAAGTCTCCAAATCTCCTGGCTGCCTTACTTCCCCTGCCCGACCTAAGCCTGAAACAACGCCAGAGGTGGGTGCGGCCCTGTACTAGAAAGGGCAGGTTCCCCAGGGGATTAGGCCTAAGAAAGAATGTATAAAATCCTGTGTAACCTGATTTGCTAAGAATATCCTCAATTTAAATGATAAGGGTCCAAGCACAGAATGAGTTTGTTTCCCCCAAGTTTTCTGGCCCTTTAGCTATCTGACCCTGACTCAGAATAAGCCCTCAGAGTTCTTTGAATGTTATCTATTGTTTGATCACTATTGCCTGACAATGATTGATGAACTTTACACTTATGTCCTCGTCCTGTATTCCTATGCAAATTCAACCCAATGAAAGGGCATTGAGGAACAGACTCCTAGTCCTTCTCCTTTAGAAGATCAGCGACCTTTCCTCCCCAAGCAACTCATGTCTTGGTAGACTTATTCTCATCCGTGGTGGATGTGGGGACTGGGTTCTGTGGGCAGAGCCCCCCCACCACCACCCCGCCACTTAACACTTAGGTTCCACTTGCTTTTGGTATCTATGTCAAATCAATTCATTGAGTAACTACAGTCCATAGGACAGAGAGAAGGGGAGAAGAGTATATAATGTAAGAACAAACAGAAACTATTGGAAAAATTAAATGAACACTCGAGAAACTTATCAAAGCAAGATAATTCATATCACTATCTTTAAGAGTGATTTTTAAAAATTTAATGAAAATTCTACATCTGTATGTTGAAACAAGAAAGGTATAGAAGTATCTAGACTGTTTTTAAAATTGAAAAAGCAAATAATACTTTTACTTTTTACCAAATACACTTCTGCACTGATTTACTTTTCAATAAGCACAAAATTTTTTAAACAAAAACTATATTAAAAACACCTATTTTTAGATTGCACATACCACTTTCCTAAAAGACACACCATATCCTTAACTCATTTTATTAACACTGAATTAACAGTCATTTAAAACATTTAAGTAAATACACTATTACTAGTTATTTCTATCAAGCAATGATTATAAAGGCTGCCATAAAACTTCTATTTCACCCAATAAAACACATGAAACCAACATCCTGTTTGAGAAGGCAAAACAAAATGGTCAAATTATGGTAATAACAAGGAAAAAACTTAACACAGACACAACTTTTAAAACAGATTTGTATATGGAAAACCTTAAACAGAAAAAAATATATATTTGTATAATGTTAGGTTTAACTATTTAAGTAGTAAATAAAACTGTTTAGACGTTTAATAACAAGTGCCACTAAGAAGGTGGAGGTGTGAGGGCCACAGGTGGACCACAAACAAAGATGTCTTCAGGGATATCATGTCTGAGCTACGATTCCTGAACTGGGAGTGCTGCTGAAATAACAAGCCAATCTAGTAAGAAATCTCCAAAGTTAAGACCCAGAGACTCAGAATGTGCTGAGACAAAAAAAAAAAAAAAAAAAAAAAAAAAAAAAAAAAAACCATGGATAAGCACCCTAATAATTATGAAATAATGCAGACAGGAATTCATCAAGAACTAAGCAGATTACACACAGAGAGGTGGTCAGGGTTGGAATAATATGGTCTCTGCTTTGGGAGGAGTCTTCCTCCCCTCACAGGTGTGGCTAACCAAGAAGAACATTCACAGCAGGGCAATTGAAGATAGGAAGGAACACTACAGTCTGGGTCACTGTAGTCAGCGTCCCCATTATGGGGAACAGTGGTTGTTAATTACCCAGCATTGCAACAATGTAAACCCCAACCCCTCTTCTCCCTCAAATTTTCAGTAGTCTTCTACACACACACACACCCCATCTAGATATGATAATAAAACTCATGAAAAAATTATACTTTCAAAGTTCAAGTTAGAAAAAAATAGAATGCCTTAATTTCAGCCCTACTTTCCTCATTTTTTTATCTTGCTTGTGTGATACTTGATACCAATTCCTGAAGCTAACTAAAGAAAATGCATTGCAAAACTTAAATACCACTTGACATCTAAGCACAATTAACAAAAGAAAAGTAGATAAATTGGACTATATCAAAATTAGAAAATTTTGTGCTACAAGTGATACCATGAAGAAAATGAGCAGTCAACCCACAGAATGGGAGAAAATATTTGGAAATCATATATCTAATAATGAACTAAATAAAAAATAGACAATACACCCAATTTTACAGTGAGCATGAAGATTAAGGGCTTTTCTGTTTGGAGTACCTTAGAAGATTACAACTTATTCTGGCAATAAATGCACAGCTCTGTGAATAAACTAAAAGCCACTGAATTGTACTGAATTATATGCTTTAATTGGATGAATTACATCATATGTGAATTATATCTCAATAAAGCTATTTTTAAAATTACTACTTACTAGTTAAACAACAAAGAAAAGTAAAATAAATAAATAAAACAGGCTAAAGGACATCCACACAGAATAGATTCGAGATATTAAGTATCTAAAAAAAATAAAGTGTGGAAGAAGTACTCCCTTTAATGTAGCAGTTCTTAGTCAAAGGCAGTTTTGCACCCCAGAGACATTTAGTAATGTATGAAAACATGTTTGGGTATCAAAATGGGAGGGTGGGGGCTACCATAGCAGCCAAGGATATTGCTGTGTGCATCCTACACCACATCCTAATGCATAAGACAACCATCCACAACAACGAAGAGAAAGAGGAAGAAAGATGAGGAAATTACTTATTTTGATTTAAACAGACATAATAATGATGATGTTGCTCAATTAGGTCTTCATTCAAACTGGGGAAATCTGTATATACTGAATATTAGATGGTAATAGGGAATTACTAGTAATTTTATTCAGTGTGACAATAATGCTATAGTTCTACCAAAAAAACACCCTTATTCTTGGGATATTCGGGAGAGTATTTTGAGGAGAGGTGACAAAGTATATGCAATTTACTTTAAAATGGTTCAGCTACAGTAACAACAAAAATGACACAAAGAGAATCAGGTCTAAAGCAAACATGACAGAATGTTAACAAATCTAAGTAATTGGTACACCAGTTCTGATAACAATATTTCTAAAGGTCTCTGTATGTTTGCAATTCTGCATTATAAAAATTGATAATGAGTATTTTCCTCAAAACACTAAAAATATGTAGAAAACAGCTTAGATTTTCTTACTAAAAAAAGTAAAAACTATTGCATAACCTAGGGCCAGAACTGCACGTTTTAACATGGTAAAATCTGTAGGAAAAGATTCACATATTTAACAACACAAAATCAATGTATATTATAGCAAAAAAAAAAAAAACCATAAACACATATAGGTTCAGCCAAAATGTCCATTTAGTTTTTTTTCCATAAAATAAAAGACACATTTTTCATTTTCAACAATGACTTTACGGATGTGGATATTTTGAGTATATCGGCTATCTCCCAACTTGGTGGAATGTTGATTGCTGTCAATTAATGTCTTGGTTTCATTGTTAGCTTCAACTGGTCTACACAACAGTGGAGCATCATCCAATAAGAAATCTCCAGCACAAACTTCACAAACCACTTTTGACACATTCATTCAGTCACAGCATGTTCTCCATACACTGGCACAAATCTTTTCTTTTGCGTTTCAGTTGTGTTTTAACCTTTCTTGAAATAATACAGCATATTTACTAGGCTAAAAATGTTGCATATTTTCTTCTATCTTCAATATTAAAATGGCTACACAAAAATTCACCAATTTTGATGGTTTTTTTTCCAATGCACGCTGATATGACAGCTGCTGCAATACAACAAAATTGTTTCAAATGAAGTTCAAGACAACTAAGCACTACTAGAGCCATCTTCCGGAAAAAAAATCAAACAAACTTATTGACCAACCAAATATACACTTGTAAAAATATATGCACCAATTACAATAAAAGATTAAAAGCCATGAGGAGAGATGTTATAAATCATTAAGAAATAGACCAATACTTGAAAAGAAAACAGAATAGGAACAAGCAACTCAAAATAGAAAATATAAATGGCCTATAAGCATATGAAAAATTATCAACCCCACCAATGCTCAAAAAAATCCAAACTTTTAAAGCAAAAATACAATTTTTACCTATGTAAGAGGCAAAGATAAAAAACTGTAAGTCAAGTTTGTTCATGATTTTAAAAAACTAAATATTAAAAAATATAAAGTTATGCTGTTGACATTGGTTACCATATAATTTTTAATACAGTATTCATTTATTTCTACTTTATTAAACATATTTAATCAGAACTAGAAGCTAAATTTAATCAAATGCTTTCGTGGTATTTCCTAAAATATCAGGATTTTTTCTTCATTGACTAATCAATAAAGTTGTCAATTATAATAACATTTCTAAGAAATGGGCCATTTTGTATATCTGCAATGACTCCTGCTTAACTGTAGCATGGTCTTCCTTTAAAGTAAAATCTGACATTAATCTATTTTACTTACAATTTTTACATGAATAATTATAAATAAATAAAATTGTTCTACAAATTTATAGTAAATGAAGACAGGAGGTTATACGAATTTGTACATACAATCCCACTTTAAACAATGTACAAATACAACACAGAATACTGAAGATAGGATGTGTGGTTATTCTGAGTGATGAAATGAAAAGCAATTAATATTTCTTCTTGATACTTAACTTTATGTTTCAAATTTTATAAGCATAAGGTATGTTAAAAACTGTCAAAAAAGCTATCTTCATCTGAAAAAGAAAAATAACTTGCTGTGAATGCCTATATAAAGAAAAGGAGATCCCTGTATCACCTACTTGAGGCTCCAACAACAGAAATAAGTCTGTGAATTAAAATGATATCATCTCTAACAGGTTATACTACTCTTATTCTTAGATGGCTCAATGTATGTGAATAAAGAAAAAGAAACCTGGATTTTCACCAACAGTTGGTGAGAATTTAAAAGGTTGAAAATTATGTTGCTAGAAATTTCAATCATATTCTTAGAAATAATTAAACATATTTAAAATTGCATTTCTTATAAAACATCTAAGAACAAAATAAAAGTTTAAACTATATTTAAATCATTCTTTAAAAAGTTCTCTCTGAATAATGGAGTTTTAATTCATTCTTTTCCATGAAACAACTATGGAAATGTTTTCATGGGAAAGAGGGTATTATTCCACTATACTTTTCAATGCCAGAAAGGAAATACCAAAAGGAAATTAAAATCTTGACTATCCAGGTTCTTCACTAATTCTCCTACTATCTCATAAATTCTCTGTTCTCTTTAGAGCCTGTCACTGTGACACTAAGCTAAAACAAAATGCATTACTTTGATATAATACAGTATTGCACTTGTCATTTCTAACCCAGCCATGTCTACTCCCTACCACTGTGTTTGGGCCACATTATAGTACATGATGGTCCTCACTCATCAAGACCACTCTCTATCATTATTACCTCATGAAAAATAAGCTGATACAAAGCAATACATCTTAAGCTCCTCTAACAAAAGTGAATTAGAAAGAAATAGAAAGAATGGATTTAATGTATACATCAGAAGACTTCCAGTCACAAAAGTGTTCCTCTACTCAAGCACACCCAACTTACACCATAGCAGTTCACTGGTGCAAAAGCAAGACAAAACAGGCCGTGTTAATACATGGTCCCCTTCTCCCTCATTCGTACAGGACTATAACGATGCAAGACTACAAGTCCCAATATTCACCACTCGATTTCTACTTTTCCCCATAATACATAACCCAAGGAGAAATCAAGCAACACAGCCTATTACAGCAGAGAGAGCTGGATCTTCATCTCAGATCATAACTGAACTGCCACCAATCCCCTGCCTTCCCTCTCTTTCTCATGGAATAGGGTATCCTCTAACACAGCAACAGGAGCCATCTCGTACTGAGTGCTCTGCTTTGGCTAGGGCCTCTGCTGACAATTTTATGTTATATATGTATGCAACACACAGACTATAAATCTATACTTATTATACACATCTAATTCTCACAACAACTCTGGCATAAGTTAAATTACTGACTGTTCTATAAATGAGAAACAGCTAAGTCAGAGAATTGGACCATGAACTGAACTGGGTTTAAAATTCAAGCAAGTTCTGAACCAATACTTTACAATGACTCTCAAGAAGGCTTTTAAAAGGAGGCAGGGCAGTGGCAGGGAGGAGGAGATGGGCCAAATTCTGTACACCGTATCTGATTAATCCAATGAAGGTAATTTACTAAGATTTAAAAATTCAACTTCTCAGAAAAATCTAAAATAACTGACACTGACCCTTAAAGTCCTTGGCACTCTTTAATATGATACAGATTTTGTAGTATTTAGTATTAGTATTTAGATAACTTTTAGGGTATGTTCTGGAGTTGGTACAGATTCAAATAAATTTCCATCACATTCCTGAAGGCTACATAGTAACTCAATAGCAGAACAATGATTCTGAAAGTACTACCAGATCCCTTAATTCACAATTAAAAAAGCACAACAGTGTTCATTAACTCAGAGATTATGAGCCTTTTAATCAAGATAAATTCAGACAAGAGGCATACATTCATAAAAGGAAATTATTATCAAGCTATATTTTAAAAACGTATATAAAATGTTTAATTTGTTTGCCCTTTAAATTAACAATGGAAAATATTTTTAACCCCCTAAGTGAAGTATAAATAAAAAAAATAAAAGTTAAGTTCTCTATTATGGCCTGTTTGATATATTTGAGATGAGAAAAAGGTAAAGGTTGGGCGAACAACTGAGTCAGCAAGCTGCAGACCTACAGACATAGAGGAGAATAATAAAAGACAGAGTAGAGCTGGGGGAAAATCAACACATCCACTAAGTGACAGGGGAAAGAGGGGAAAACTAAGTCTAGAAAGAAAAATACAGACAGAGATAGCTCCACCCACAAAGGACTTTGACAGCATAACTTCGTGCTAAGTAAAATATTGTTATAACAAGAACACACCACCCGTTAAGTATAACAGTTTAGTGTGCTATTACATGAATGCCGATAACTGCTATTGTATAAAAGAACTAAAACTATTTATAGGTCTAATATCTATATTTAGAATTCTAAGCATAAGTTCTATTTGTATTAACTTAGCCCTAAGTCTGTTTCCTAACCCACAGCACAGTTCTAATACCAATCAAGCTGGCTACATATTTTTTACACAAAGGATTTTAATAATACTCATGTTTATATTCCCTATTAGAAGAACTATTCAGTAAAAGAGCTTATATAAATTTAGAGCTACTTCACATAAAATGTTATCAAATTGACAAGGACCACAGTATCTCCCATAGCAGAAAACTACATAACACTGGCATTTTTAAAGCATGATATGAAACTATACTACAATTTTCCCCTTCCCTTCACCTGTAGTAAAATGGCCAGAAGAAATTTGGTTAGTCGAAAGTTCTGTTTATGACCAATTCATATTATACAGGTGTCAACACTCCTAATTTCCTCCTGAATTCAGTCTAAATCTAGATCTTAATGCAACACATAAATCAGAAAGTTAATAAAAACAGAAAGAATTAGATCATGAGCCATTAATTTGATATTTTAAAACTTCCTCAATGAAACAAAGACAGAAAACAGCTTTAAACATTAAATTCCAAGTTACAAAAATAAACCATTTGCTATTTACATCTGAGAAAATAATAATAAAACTTCATAGTAATTGAGTATTACTGTGAGAAACACTTAAAATGTGCTATTCTCTGAATACTTATAACAACCCTGAGGAGTAAGGACCATTCATTTAAAAGTGACACACGGGAGAAAACTGAGGCTCAAAAAGACTGAAGTCAAAATGCTCTGAAGTGACAAAATTTAGATTCAAATCCAAATAATCAGATACAAGGCATTATTCTTAACCAAAAGCATATACTCTCCTTCCAGTATTAGGAAAGGTCAATTTGTAATTAGAAGTGCATGTATGTGGAGATAGAGATACAGCTATAGATATAAATGACTGACACTCGGAGTCCCAATACAAAGACAATCTAACTTTGGTAGTCCTGTAAATTCTGCATCAATGTCCATTTTCTTATTGAAGATTCTCTGCTATCAGACATTAACTTGTAGAGCTCTTTTAGTTCACAAAATACATTGTAATAAATTATAAAATACTCTTAAGCCTAACTGATTTTTCTAAGATTGCTAAGTAATCAGCACATCCACTAAAGCACGCTATTTCAGTTTCTTTTTCTGTTTTTTTGTTGTGTTCTACCTTTCAAGTTCCAACCTCCCACTAGCCCATTTCCTCTTCCTCTGCTAAATTTTACCAGGATTTGACCATTGGAACAGTTTAAGTGTTGAACTCTTAGGTACTATTAGTCAAGAAAAAGCATCAGATGTTAGTAATTAACATTGAATATGAAAATAGCTGATTGTGTCAATAGTTGTAGTCTGATTAAACTCTGAGAAAAATTCCAAGAACGAAATGCCATCTCAAACTCCTGAAGAGAAATCAAGAACAAATTCTCAAGTACAATATTATGATTTGGAGAAACACTGGAGAACACATAATATCTTAGAATCAGACCATGATTTCCCAAAATTTGTGCAATAACTAAAATGAGGTGAAATTTTATTTCATACTTAACTCTTCCATTAAAACTGTACAACTTTCAATTGGTGTTACAATTTCTAAGCCTCAAATAATGGTGAATCCAAAAGCCATTCTGAACACACACTTGTTGTCATACAAGTCTAGCCTGAAAATAAAAGTCACAATACAAAGAATCACAAACTCTCTCATGTGCCAAACCAAGGCCAGGCTAAAAATAGCCCCAGGGTTCCAGAAGGAAAAGGAATTCAGGTTTAAATAGAGTAACATTCAAGGACTCTCCAACAATGCAGGGCTAAGGTCAAAAGCAAAGCAGGATGTCAATTTAGGGATTTCGTAGAGAATTCAGAATAAAAAGATCTTCAGGAAACTGGAGAAAACAGGGCAATAAGCCCACAACTGTGATATACCACACTTGATGTACACGAGCCTCCTGTACTAACTTAGAAATCATTAGACCACTTTAATATTCACATGTGAACACAGAATCACTATTGAACTTTTCTGGCACATATTATTCCTAAGTATGCAATGGAGTTGTAGGTGGGTGAAATCCTCTAACAATGTGACACCGAGAGGCACTTTAGTTCAGAGACTGTGGTGGCAGCTGCACTTCTTGAAAATATGCCCCCAAATTTTCCAACTTACTAAAATTCATGACCAAATTTTTATTCATGCTTGCAAACTTTCAAGATAGTATTAAAGGTCATACACCTATGAAACATTCAACGAAGTGCCACAAAAATCAGCATTATTGTACTATTATAAATAAAGCTTTCTTTCAATTTATCTAGATCAGGAATATGTTTTTAGGTGGTACACAAGAAATCACAATTAAATTTAAACAGGACAAGGTACAAGATAAAATCCAAACTTTTCTGCATTTATAATGGGCTACCTGAAAATAACATCAACCTAATCAGAATTTTCCAGTAGGAGAAATTAACAGAGACTTACATTCCAACTCAAAGCTTGATGTTCAACTTTTTTGTGTGTGAAACTCTTTTTTATTTTGTGACCCCCAAACACAATATTAAACTACAGTGCACTAATAAAAAAAAGTTTAATGGACATACAGTGTAAACACTCATGAAGGGTAATTAACCTGATAGTTTAAATTTACCATACACAATGTTTTCTTCGTAATTTTTTACTTTTACCTTAATTTTACTGCAAGGAATACTCAACATTCATTCAACAGATGTTAAGTGGGACTACTAAGCCTCCAGCTCTGTTCCAGACACTGGGAATACGACTGTGAACCCCATCTTCAGGAGCATACATTCAAGTAGGGAAGAAATGTAAAATAAGCAAATAAATGAAAGGTGCGTGGGGACCAAGCATTACCTTCACCAGGGTAATGGAATTCAGCTGGCTCTTTTGGAAAACTTTGGTAGACCTCTTAAAGAGAGTTAAAGTCTTTTCATGGAAGAAATAATGACAAATTCACAGATTTTTCTTCTCTGTTCTCATTTTTTCTTTCCCTTCACAGTGTGAATTTGCTTGGAGCAAATACAGACAGTTGAGATGGGCTGACTACAGTTGTAAGAACCTCATTTTAAAGCTGCCATCTCATCCAAGCTAGCAGCTTTACCTGGAGTTATAAAGCTAACATAAGTAATTACCTTTTCTTCCTCTTCATTTTTTACCCTTTAATCATATTACTTGTTTGATTCTGACAAAAGACCTCAAGGCTTTGGCTGAACCATGGCCCAACTGGCACAATTTAATTCTGATAGTTAATTTTCTGCGGGCAGGTTCTTGGTCTGACTCACCACTAAAGCCCCAGAACTTAGCACGTACCTACCACACAGTAGATGTACTTGTGTTTGGTAAACAAATTAATCCACTAAAAATAATGTCCAGTACAGGTCATCACAAAGCCTTATCAAAATCATCCTAAACAACAACTTTCCTTTTTAAGAACCATACCAAGGTTTTTAGGATTGCCAGGATAGACTAAAAATAAAAGATTTCCTACAAATATTTCTGAGTATATACACACAAATGACTGCTAACCTTCAAATAAGTAAACTTTTACAAAATACTTTTTGAACTTCCCTTTCAGAAATTCTTTGGCATCGGTTTACTAACCACATAATAAACTACCCTCATCACTAGTTTGCAGGACATGTCCTCAGTCTATTTTTTGCTTTCACTTCTTTTAGTCTACTCTTTGCCTCCTCTGTAACTACACCAATGGCCAGGGGACACCTTTTTCCTGGGATTCATCGCCCACCTACTGAGAAGTTAATGAGCCATAAAGCTAGATGGAACCTAGGACCTGAATTCATATCAGTACAAGGCATATAGAAAGAAAAAACCTGATGTACTAACCACGGATATTTGTATAATGACTGACAGTTTACAATGAGTTACCCTCTCTCACTTTATTTGATCTTCACAATGAGAGAGCAGCTTAGCAAAGTGCTACTATTATCCCAATTTTACACAGAAGGAAACTAAGGCTCAAAAAGTTCAAACAACTGCCCCAATGTCACATCAGAAATAAGAGGTGAAGTCAGGACTCATCCTTTATAATGCTTAACATACAGGTCATGTGTGTGCTACCTCGTATTACTCTGGTAGGTGTCGTTGACAGACATAAGGATGCATTACCAGGACTCCAGCCTTATTTTTCACTCAATTTCAACCATGTTTTTTAAGTGGTATATTAAAAGCTGTCTACTTGTTTTAATTCAAAGTTCACTCTCTTCACAACATTTTCTAGCTTAACATCCTTTCAATGCCAATGGACCTAAAGTTCTTTTTTTGGTTAGTGGCCTTTAGGGTGTTATCAATTAATAATTAAAGAAATAGCTCATGTTGTTTAAGAATTAACCCATCGTAAGAGTATTCCTATTAACAAATAAATCAACAAAACCAAGTCATAATTTTTTACTAATCATTTATTACGAGCAAGTGTGTATCAATGTGAGTGTGTATTTGTGTATAAAAAGAGCCCTCCCTACAAGTCCAGAGTTCCTTCCTTAATGCACAACTCATCACATCTCAGGATTTCCTAAATGAAATACAAACCCTGTGAGGCTCAATATTAGTCCGATATTAGAGAAACAAAACCAACAGATTAAACAACTTTGAAATATAATACAAATTCTATCACCTTCTTTCAGGGTAAATCACCTCAAAATCTATGAGCAGACCTCCAGAGAAGAAACCTATTACAATTCCTTTAGGCAAACATCTTCCAAATGTATTTGAACCACAAAATCTTATTCCCTTAACAACTATTAACCTAGGACTTCTAACAGTGCTGCACTTTACACCTTTTCCCCTCTGTATCCTATTTTTTTAACCGCAAAATCAAGAATTAGTGCTAATATATTCAAAATCAGTAATCTGGATGGAAGTAACTTAACCCAAATATAAAATAAACCATTTTTATTTAACATTAACTAATACCCTACATTTGCACACAACCCAAACAACTATTAAGTCTAAATAACTAAAATTTTTATTTGCTATTTTTAAAAGCACAAGACAAGTGTCAATAGGCTGGTAATTGCTTTTCCCATGAAACAGCCTCCAGAGCATACCAGATGCTGGTGCAATTTTCGCGTGTTCTCCTACATCTTCTACACCTTTAGCTTTCTGTTATAATAAATCCTCTGAATAAAAACCCTGATAGCTCTAAAACATCAAAGAACAGTTTAACAGTGTGTTTAATGAAAATTAACTGATAAATATTTCACCACATTCAATGTTGTGAAAATTAAGATTAACTGAAACAAATTATGAGGTAAACATCCCATACCGAATTCTGATATACAGAAGTTTACTCTTATTTTAAAAATGGGAATGGGGGCTAGGAGATGAGTGGGTACTAAACAAATAAATTTTAAGTTTGACAAATTTTTTGCCAAATGTTGTAGGAGTAACATTAAGAGTAAGAAGTCCTAACAGGAGCAAGGACAGTGCAAGGGGGGAAAGGGGACATTTAAAAAAAAAAAAAGCAAGATGACCTCCTAGAGCTGTATTTTTCAATCCACACTAATCTATCATTTTTCACAAGTTTCAAATTCATTGTACATATTTGCTCAACTGAGTATTTTTCTCTTTTAGCTTAATTTAATCACTTGTATGGTTTCTCATTTCTGAAAAGGTTTCCAGGATCTATTTTGACAAAATGCAAAACATTCATAAGAATGTTTATGATTATTATGTGTCTACAAACGTGGAATCCTCACCTTGCTTTTTAAAAAGCCCTAAAAATAGTATACTGGTGATTATCAGGTACAAAGAGTTAATGACGCATTCCATACTGAACCACAAAAACAACACACAATTTGGAATAAGAGAACTTAGATGTGACCGCTGGCTCTACCAATGATTACAAGCAAGCCACTTTAACTCTCAATCTCAGTCTTCTCATCGGGCTAATGGAGATGCTATCATGTACCTCAATGTCAAAATCTAAAAGAACCAGGCAGATAGTACAATAACCACTTTTTGAGCATAGGATATGCTTGTTGAACATGAAAATCCTTCATTACATAGTTTTTCAGTATATATTTTAATATCTAACATAAGTCACATCTTTAAAACTTGCTTATCTAATGTTAGCACCAGAAGAAGCAATAAAAAGGAGTCCCA
>PVKM010036310.1:0-14849 GCA_004027735.1 Carollia perspicillata
GGGGCAGGGCTCTCACAGGGGGCTGAGGTTTGCCTCCCTTCTCCCACACTCCTCTAAGGGACCCCGAGGCTCTCGCAATGCGGCAGTGTCCTTGCTGGGGGCCGAGGGAGGATGATGAGAACCGAGGACAGGGGTGATCCTGACCTGCCAGACTGCCCTCAGGGCTATCCCTGAGGGCCGGCTCTGTCCAGCCCCGCCTCACTGCCCTGTGCGGGGCACCAGCTGTCACCTGCTTAAGTAACAACTCTGTTACTTCTCCCAGTTGTCTTGGTCTTACGGAGAAGGTCTCCCTTTTTTTTTTTTTAATTTTTAGATGTGATTAACAGAGCGGGGAAAATTATTTCTAAATATCTATAGAACCATAAGGTAGAAGAGGGAAGAAAAATATTCTGAGCGAATGGGGCCGGGTTGGGGGGGTCAAGACTGCTGGAAGTCCTGTGTCCAGTTTTAGCTTTCCTTGAGGAAGCCCTCCTCTTCTGAATGAATTCTACAGTCGATATTTACAAAATTCAGACAGGAACACTGGAAACGTTTTAGGAATAAGGACATTGGCCACCATTTCATCACCGCTTACAGTTTTTAAACTGTGGCCGACTGAGGAGCAAGTTTATAATCTGCCATTGTTAAATTTAGGAATGTACCAGGGGAAGGTTCCCCAGGCTTTAAATATTTCTGGAACATACAATTTGCAGTAGATGCTTATTTTTCTGTCGTATTTGTGTAGTAATGTTAACTTGGAGAGCCCCTCCTTGTGTATCACTTGGGTTGTCTTTCCAGTGTGCCGTGTGATAAGTGACCCAGTGCAATCCAGGTAACATATGGCAGGGTTCTCTGCCTACAAAGGTAAATTCGGAAGTTCCATTGCTTGGCCACAAGGTGGAATAAAGGGAACCAGCACATATTGCCAAGTGATACCGTTAGTGTGTTACTATTTCCAAACTTTCTACTTCTTTCTTCTTTGCCAATATTTTCTAATATATTGGTTACTTCTAAAAATGTTTATTGATTTATTTGAGGCCCAAAAATTTCATTTTCATGCTGTCAAATCTATTGGTGTTTCCTTTACAGCCTTCCACCAACTTAGAAAGCTCTCCACGTTAGTGTATTCACCATGCTTACAGAGTTTTTTGGTTTGTTTTTAAGTTTAAATATTTTATTTTACTTGTATCAGAATTTGTTATAAGTTTCCTTTTCTAGCTTTAATGAAAGCAAACCCATCAGCGGCATTTTCATAATCTACTTCTTTGTTTATGTCACTTTTGAGAGAACTGCCACTTTCAACAATTTTTCTTGAATAAATAGCGAACTGAAATAATTTTTAATTAACTTCAATAACTGAAGCTTCTTTTACAGGTTTCAGCACTCTGTTTTTTACATTGGACTAATCCCCAGAGTTTACATATGGTACCAATGGAGAAACTTCTCTGAGGTGCAGTTTCTCAATGGGTAGAGACCGTATTGTGTAATAACAGCTGCCTCTACGGATGGTGCTTCATGTTCTCTAGAATTTGCGGAACTGTTCAGGAGGAAATTAATAACAGTATGCGCGGTGCCTTGAAATGGTTCAGATATCATACATCCTTGAAATTCTATGGGCCTAGATTGCACGATTTCTCCCTCTGTCTCTAGAACATCGATGGCACCCATCACGAACTCGCACGGTGCCCCCTTGCTAAACCAAAGGGCCTGAGGAAACCCTTGGTTCCTTCTCTAGACAAACACGAGCAGTTCAGGATGATTCGGTAAAATTGTCTAAGTCTAACCCAAGATCTAAAGGCACTGGAAATGCAAACCTGTTGCTGTGCTGAAGCATTTTAGTCTGAATATTATTTAGAAAAGTCCTATTTAATCCTCACAGGAGGATTAAGCAGTCAAGGAATAACAGCAGGGTAACAGAACTCAAAAACAATTGCTCTCTGCTACGTCGCATTGTTTTTTTTTTGAGTTTGTGGCACTTACCACAAACTGGAGTCATTTACTTATTCACTTACCCGTCTCTTTTCTTCCCCCCCGTTCCCCAGTGTAAGCTTCTCAGAACTGGTCTTTCCGTTCATCGCTTATCCCCACCATCTTGCAGGTTCTGGACATGGGAGGCACTCATGATGCACTTGTTGGTTGAATACAGAGGAGTGAGTTAAGCAGTGCAGGGCAAGGTGAGAAAGAATTCCAACATCTCTGCAGGGCCATCTGTGTGCCATACACCATGTGATGAGAACATCTACTATACATGCATACAGCACGTGTACACATACAGCCGTATCCTGCAAAACACCTCTCTAACGAACACATTGCTAGTAGACTGACTGTTGGTTTTTTTATTTCCACACTTTTGTAGCATGTATTTATGTCTCAATAATACATAGTTATAGCTATGTATCCAAATACAGATACATACCTAAAATTATATTGAACAAGACAATATATAAGACAAATCCAGAGTTCCATTTTACATATAACTTGTAGGACCTCAGAAACACGTAAAGACATTTTGAAAATCTCAGCAGGCATCAACAAAAGCTGTGTGTGTTTGGAGGACAGGGAGAAGCACTAGAGCAATAATTTGAGATTATATTTTAAAATTACAGGGTGTTTTTTTTACTCCTATTTAGGTGTTAATGTGTGTCTTAGTTACATTTTCTGAAACTGAGTAGGGGTTTTATATTCATAAGTAATCATACGTTATATGTTTTTCCATTTGAAATAATGGGAAATAGACACCCGGCATGTATTTATATATAGAAGTCTGGTTTCAGAAAGGCTCATACATATGTGTGTATATTTATAAAATCTCCTTTACTCCTCAGAGCAGGTCTTTGTGATTAGGAAAAGTGTAATAAAGCAACTGGTAAGGGACTTGATTAATCAGTGTCGAAGCAACTGTTATTACCTTTATCCTCTGCAATAGAGCTCTGATTTACGTGAGCTATATAATTCCTTTATGCAGGCGACTGGTATGTGAAAAAGTGTGCAAACAAAAGTGGGAACTGCAGGAGCATGTGCAGAACTGGAGAGGTTCCGATAGTGCCCCCTACCGGGAGGTGCAGCAAAGAAAAAACGTGCTGCGTTCTGAACGGCAGAGAGCTCAATCCTGTTCTCTGTGGTGGTGGCGGTGGTGGTGGTGGCGGCGGCGGCGGCGGTGGCGGCAGTGGCAGCAGCGTTGGCGGCGTTGGCGGCAGCGTAGGCGGCACCACCACCAGCAGCAGCGGCAGCATGACCAAGATTACAGGTACAACAGGAACTGGAACACGGTCTACCACACCTGGGGCGGCTACAGCATCTGCTGCGTCGACTACAGGAAAGGCTGAAACTACCAATTCTCCTTAAGCATTCTAGCCTGTCTCCTGACGCAGGATCCCTGGTTTTCATTAAAGCAAAGGGCCTTATATTGGTGTCGGTCTTCTTGCTGCTTGGCACTCTCCCTCCACTCAACAGCGTTCGGGAAGGCATCACACCTCCACAGCACCGGCAGTTCCACGGCAGGGAAGCAAACGAGATAGAGGCCAGACACAAGTGAGGGTGAGTCCAAAACACACATTTAAGGACAGATGGACAGAAGCAGTGTCACCCTTGGGGACGGCTCGCAGGCCCCAGGCCCACAATCTGCCCGTAGCCATGAATAGCAAACTTTAAGGTGCATCAGGAATAGCCGGAGGGACTGCTAAAGCTCGGATTTCTGGGCCTCGCCCCCGGGTTTTGATTCTGTGGCAGAGCCTGGGAGTTGGCATTGCTTCCAAGTGCCAGGATGCCCATGTTTCTGGTCCAGGGACCACGCTTTGAAAAAAACCACTGGCCTGTAATACGGAATGATTGAAGGCCTCCTTCTACAGATCGAAGGCATTCCCCATGCATTTCTGATGTGGTTAATGAAACAAAAGCATTCCTACAGAGGGCTTAGTCACTTTCTTATTAGATTTCCCTTAAGAAACCACAGGATGAACATATTATGACCTCACTTCAGAGAAGAAGAAACTTGATATATGGGAGTGGGGGGAGGGTGGAATCCAAAATAAACCCAAAATTATCTTTTGGAGGGCAGACCCCTTGTAGTATAGGTTTCCCACCCCCCAAGCCCGGGGTGAGTGTTCTGGGAACTCATCTGCATCAGTGTACCAGCTGGCTGGCATTTTTGTGAGAGGCTTCAGTGAATTTTTCTGAAGACTTTCCATGCACTTGCCCATTTCATGATGGGTGATTTACGAGTGTACCTGCCCACGCTCAGTGTTCAGGAGTTTTTGACCCAAAATGGCATGACCCCCATGCCCCACCCTCCCTATACACCTGATTTTGCCCCAAGTGACTCATGGTTGTTTCCCCGGATGAAAAAAGTCCTCGAGGGAAAACGTTTTGCCAACGTGGAAGAGGTGAAACAAGAACAGCAGAAGCACTGAAAGGCACCAAAATCGACAAGTTCGAAAAGTGTTTTGAGCAGTGGAAAAACATCTCATTAGGTGTGTTGCATCAAATACAGAGTACTTTGAAGGTGACTGAAGTGTAAACATGTAAGAATAAATACACAACTGTTACAAATTCCGGGGCTGTTTGGGTCCCCTCTCATACAAGTATTAGAACTGGAACAGGTTTAATTGACTCCTGAGAGCATTCTGTCACTACACCTTGAGGCCCTGTTTTCTCCTCTCCCCAGAAATCCTCGATCATAGATTCCCACTTAGATAGGGTGGAAGAGCAAGATCTCCACAGTGTGACCTGAAGGTTAAGACAGACGCTCACCTTGAGCTGTACGATGTTTCCCTTAAGAGCGCTTCCTGCACCAATGAGATAACATAGGGCATCGCGGTCATCCATCTGCACCGCGGGCCCACTTCTTCGACACTTGGAAGGGGAAAACAGGAAACACAGCTGCTGTCACTTTCCAGACACTTCCGGTAGCCATGTTTTTGTGGTGTCAGTTTTCCGACTTATGGAAAGAGAGGGTTGGACCAACGTCTTTCTCCTCACCCTTGTTACACTGCTATCCTTCTGATTCTGTCCATATGAGCTTAGTTTATGCCTTAAGGGGTCCACTTCACTTTTGATCTCACGAGAGGCCGAAGACTTAGTGCAGAGAAAACAAACAAACAATAAACCTACTAAAAACAGCAGTGGAAGGGTTATCTCCATTTTAAAGCCCAACTCCATGAGTGTCATGGCAGAATGCTTTTCTTCCTTCACTCGATTGCTAATTAGTAACATGCAGGTACTAACAGGTCCATAGGCACCCACCACCTCTCATAAGCGCCATCCCTTCTACCTCGCCTGCTAATGGGAAGATTCAGCCCTTATACTTGCTCCGGGGTTACTGCAATAGCCTTCCCATTGAGCGCTCTGCATTCCTTTCACGGACAGACATATCCATCCTTCACAGTGACAGCAAGTCATTTTTCTCGCACAAAGCTACTCATTAAACTCCCCTCGGGCGTCATTGCCACAGCATCCTGGCCAAGATTTCAGCGCGGCCTTCATTGTCCTTCACGTTCAGACCTTAGATTCCGTTTCCAGTTTCGTCTCCTATCACTCTCCCGCAGAGCACCCTACACTTCACACCACACACTTATTTGAGGTGACTGATTTGAGCTCACTGGGTCGCTTCTGAATTTGAGGTTTTGGACATATGTTTTTTTCTCCACTGTAGCCTGCATGGAAAAATCTTTATTCCTTCTAGATGGCATTGATAATCACGTTGCTTCACCCAAAACAGAACTATCACCACTTCTTGTTCCAATTATTAGGGTTTCTCCGGAAGTTTCATCATGTCACACCACGTTCTATAGGTCCGCTTGTATGTCTTCTCCTCTACTCGACTTTGACATTTGATTCAAGGGAAATAACTTTTTCAATTTCTACTTCTCCTATCACCCTCTAACTAGATTCTATAGTAATACCTGCTGATGAAATAAAAGAGTCTCTTGAGGACATGCAGAATTTGGGGATGTTACTGAAATTTCACCTTCATTTGTTCTATATCTGGATTTTCTCCAGAAGGCTGCCCTCTGCCTCCTTCAAGAGACACATCTATGCTCCAGGTCATTCATTATCTGGTAGAGGAGATTTGAGGGGTGGGTAGACACAACCAGTAGGATATCGCTGCCTTTGTACTCCCGGATAGCATTGCAGATAGGACCCGGGACCTCACACAGGAAGGTGGAGGGGCAGAGCCAGTCACTTCAGCACAGAATAGAGAAAAAGTCATAAACGTTAGGGTCAGATATACATGAGGTCATTCATGGTCCTACCGTGTATTCAGTCTTGGACTGTGGACAATTGATTTCCCATCTTCGAGCCTAAGGTTCTGAACTGGAAGAATAAAGAAAACATTTACTCCCACTCAGGCTACTTCCAGGGTTGCTGGAGTAGTTATCTTCAAATTTACTCACATCATGGGGACTTAGCTAGCAGGTGACTGATTCCCAGATGAGGAGCAGAAAATTTCCCCAGGGCCCTGCCCACTGGACCATGGCTGCGCTCAAGGTTATGGATGATTGCAAGCTGTGTTTCACCTGGGGGAAAGCTCATTACTATGCAGAGAAGAAGGTGACAGGGTTTGGGACAATAGGATCTCTCTGAACAGCTAGAGGGAGTTTGAAAGGCTCCTGGTAGAACTCACTGTGCTTTCTCCTCAGCAATCACCTTGATCACCACCTTGAAAACATCTTAGAGCTGTGAGCACAGTGATTACAGACGAGGATGTAATCTTAGCGCTGCAGCCTGAAACTTGTCTTCTTGCCTTATATCCATTCCTTCTTCATCCCGTGCTCGAACTTAGGTGGGAAAAAAACCCTTCCCTGCCCCGGGGTTTGGGGGAGAAAAGGGACCTTCACTGTATGAGAACCCACAATGGACTGGGCACAATGATGCACAAACTCGTTAAATAGAAGTGTTATACAATAAGTACAATAAGATTGTTAAAGGTGAGGGAACCATAGCAAAACACGTCTAGGTTCTCCCTTGACTACTTCTACTTACCATGTGGTCTCTACTGAAGTTTCCTCATTGGTAAGACAGATATAATCACATGCCCACCTCCTAGAGGAAGTCTAAAAATTAAAATCCATAAGGCACATAGAACATCACAGTCTTTGGAACCCATGAAATTCTAAGGCATGTAGGCTTAGAGAGGTATCAGTTATTCCCAATTAAAATACGAGTATACAAACTCTGACATGAATGGAGAGGAGGATCGTGCATAAACCCAATCACTTATCAAAGGCAATTCTGCCTGCTGCCAAGGCCATAACCTCTCTAACCCACACCACGCTGATCCTGAAGATTTCCTCAAAGCTGACTTCCGCTTCTTTGGCTTGTCATTTTACATCGCCATATAGTGCTCAAACATGAGCTCTGCAAACGATGCAGAATAATCTAGATTCCAGAAGGACACTTGAGGGAGAAGGAGACAAAGTTTATTTAAAGAAATAATAGCTGAGAACTTCCCAAACCTGGGAAGAGACTTGAACAACCAAGTTCATGGAGTTAACAGATCACCCTGTTAACTCCATGGAAAAAGACCTTCTCCAAGACACATTACAATAAAACTATAAAAAATAAAATTTAAAGAAATAATCCTATAGCAACAAACCCTACATATACTATGTTTTTCCTGTCCATGCATACTTATGATAAAATTTAATTTATAAAGTAGGCACAGTAAGAGATTAACAACAGTAATTAATACTAAAATAGAACAATTACAGCGTCATATTATAAGAAAAGTATGTGAAGGTGAAAAAAAGAGAGAATCCTAGAGGCAGCCAGGAGGAAAAAAAGTGTATTCAAGGGAACCCTCATTAGGCTATCAGTAGATTTCTTAGCAGAAACACTACAGGCTAGGAGATGGTGGAATGACATAGTCAGTGTTGAAAGATAAAAATTAGCCCTGCCTGGTGTAGCTCAGTGGATTGAGTGTGGGCTGTGAACCAAAGGGTCACCGGTTCGATTCCCAGTCAGGGCACATGCCTGGGTTGTGGGCCAGGTCCCCAGTGGGGGCCACATGAGAGGCAACCATACATTGATATTTCTCTCCCTCTCTTTCTCCCTTCCTTCTCCTCTCTCTAAAAATAAATAAATAAAATCTTTTAAAAATACTCTACGCAACAAAATTATCCTTCAGCTATAAAGGAGAAATAAAGACTTTCTCACAGAAACAAAGCTGAGCAATCCAGAGGGTCACTGGTTCGATTCCCAGTCACAGCACATGCCTGGGTTGTGAGCCAGGTCCCCAGTAGGGGGTGCGTGAGAGGCAACCACACATAGATGTTTCTCTCCCTCCCTTTCCCTCTGTCTAAAAATAAATAAATAAAATCTTTTAAAAAATAAACCAAGCATTCAATTAGAAAATAAGCAAATGACATGAGATATTTCATCAAAGAGAGTATTCTGATGGCAAATAAGGACATGAAAACACATTCAGCATCGAGAGCAAATAGGGAAATGCAAATTAAGACCGCCAGGACATGCCATGACCCACCATCAGAACAGCAAGAATAAAATACAGTGATGGCCTGGAGCACTGGCACGGATGGAAAAAAACTGAATCTTTCACACATTGTTGGAAACAATTCAAAGAGATACAGCTACTCCGGAAAATAAGTCTGACAGTTTCCTCACAACAATCAAATGTACACTTATTACACAACCCAGAAATCACCCTCCTGAGCATGTACCAGAGAAACAAAGGCATGTCCACCCCCAAAATATCTGTCCGGTCCATGAGTGTGGCAGTTTGATGTGTAATGGCTAAAAACTGGAAATAAACCAAGTCTCCTATGATAGGTAAATGTTTAAACAATGTATACACATGCCAAGACCACCACTCAGTAAAAAAAGAAACCTATTCTGCCTTAGTTTTTCCTATTCGCTTACACACATCTGTCCCTCTAACTGGCATGCTTTGTACTGTGTGGCTAACTCCTGGTCGTTCTTCAAGACCCAACTCGAAGCTAACTTCCACGGGAAACTTTCACTTTCCCTCTCAGCCTAAAACTACTCCTGACTGTAATTCCATGGATTTTTGTACATATTTTCATTTACAGAACTTACAAGGCATTTAATACTTTATGGTTTGCCTTGCCCTTTAATCAGACCTGAGGGCTAAGACTATCTGATTCACCTGGGTTTTCCCCATAGTAAATAACACAGCTCTTGATATTTTAGGGACAGACAATAAACACTAATAAAATAAACAAATGAAGTCAGGCGGGCCAGGAGATGCTTCTGGAAGTCACATCACCATGGCTGCCCAAGGAGAACCCCATGTTCAGTTCACACTTGTGTTGGTTGGTGACGGTGGGCTCGGGAAAACCGCGTTCGTGAAACGCCATCTGACAGGTGAATTTGAGAAGAAGAACGTACCACCCTGGGTGTGAAGGGCCACCCCCTGCTGTTCCACCCCAACAGAGGGCCCATCGAGTTCAACGCCGGGACACGGCGGGCCAGGAGAAGCTCGGCGGGCTGTGCGACGGCTACCACATCCAAGCCCAGTGAGCTGTTACAATGTCAGACGTCACTTCGAGAGTTACTTACAACAACGTGCCTAACTGGCTCAGAGATCTGGTACAATCTCTGTGGGAAAACATCCCCATCGTGCTGCGTGGCAACAAAGTGGATATTCAGAACAGGAAAGGTAAGGCAAAAGCGATCATCTTCCCCTGAAAGAAGAATCTTCAGCACTACAACAGTTCGGCCAAAAGGAGCGACAACCAGGAAAGCCTTCCTCGGGCTTGCCAGAAAACTAACTGGAGACCCTAATTTAGAGTCTGTCGCCATGCCTGCTCGTGCCCGACCAGAGGTCATCAGGGATGCAGTGCTGGCAGCGCAGTGTGAGCACGGCCTCAAGGTGGCTCAGACCACCCGTCTTCCGGATGAGGACTGAGGACCACGACCGTGAGGAAGGGAGGCTGGAGCCCAAGCCGGAGTCTAGTTTTGCAGACAACCGTCCCATGATGTCAGGGGCGCGGCCTGTTCGCCACTTCACTACACAGCTGAGCAGAACCTGTGCTCAGTCGTTGGTTTGCTGACAGAGATGAATGGGCTTTGGAGTGAGGGAGGCAGGTTAAGGACACCTTCATTTGCTGGACCTGCACACTTAGCGGTCCTGGAACGCAGGTGGTTCCTTGTTGAGTTCCAACTCCGAGACCGCTGCAGCCGCATCACACTGCTCGGTGGGGAGACCCTGGTTGCTCCTGTCATTCCCATTCCCTCTCGTGGAGGATCAGAATAAAGTTGTATTTCACATATCTAAAACAATAATAATAATAAACAATAAGCAGATAAATACCTAAATACATAAATAAATCAAGGAACAACTGATACATGCATGTATTGTAACTACTGGTATATTAGGATTTTCTCCGGCCCTCTGGTTATGTCCTGCATATTTCTTGTATCATAGTTTCCATTAGCTAGATCGCCTGCCGATGTGAATATTATACATTTTGGTCTTAGGTATTCACATATTGGTGATTTGTCCTCACTATTAAGACTCATGCTTATGCATGCTTACCATTATTAACTTACCAATAACCTTCAAAAATAAAACTTAACACAGATGCTCATATGCTTCTCCTGAGTGCTCAGACTTAACTGATCTTTATCTGGGGCTCACAGGCGACTCCACGGCAAGTCGCCCAGAGAGGACACACATGTCCACAGGAAGCCTACCGACAACAAAACCAGTTCCTCGATCAGGGCGTGCCCCACGGCACAGGTGAAGACAGGTGGTCCTTGGGGCCTCAGAGGTAACTTCTCATAAATTCACGTTTGCCTCCAATGAGGATTTCTTCCGCATCAATGCCTCTTGATATAAAAGACACTCCTGTGATAAACTACTGCACGACCGGACTGATGGAGATAGAGCCCATCCAATCCAACTGGGGTGTGTGTGTGTGTGTGGAAATGTATATCAACGGTTTACAGGCTTGACATTTTTTGAAAAATGAAATCAATGGTTTAAAGATAACCTGGGTAAATATCTCCCCCTAGTGGAGTCTTTTGATTTAGTGAAAGTCGGGTATCTCAGAGAAACCTGAGGTACATACACATACTCACTCACTCAAGCACGCATGCAGACATACACGTTTAAATAATAATGGAATAAATAAAATAACAAATGTAAAGGAATGTAATATATGTTAAAAGAAAATTAAGGCCCTGGCTGGTATAGCTCAGTGGATTGAGCGTGGGCTATGAACCAAAGGGTCACTGGTTCAATTCCCAGTCAGGGCACATGCCTGGGTTGTGGGCCAGGTCCCCAGTGGGGGCATGTGAGAGGCAACCACACATTGATGTTTCTCTCCCTCTCTTTCTCCTTCCCTTCCTCTCTCTCTAAAAATAAATAACTAAAATACTTTTAAAAAAAAGAAAATTAAAAGATCAAAATAATTTTTTTTCAAATTGTGGTAAAATAAAAAATATATATAATAAAACTGTTAATTATATATAATTATATATTTAAAATATTAATATATTATATTTAAATAATATATAATATGTTCAATTAATTATGTAGATAAAATAAAATGGCCATTTTAACCATTTGAGGTGCACGATTCTGTGGCATTAAATAAATTCACCATATGCAGCCATCATTACTGTTATGATCTGTTCTAAACCCTTTCATCACCCCAGATGGAAACGCTACTCATTAAGCAGTAACTCTCCATCTTCCACTCACCTGAGGCCTTGGTGACCTCCAATACGCATTCTGTCTTTCTGAATTTGACTACTCTAGATGTTTCATATCAGTGAAATCATATAATATTTTATGTCTGGCTTATTTTGCTTAGCAGAGTATTTCCAAGATTTGTCCATGTTGGAGCAAGTAATCAGAACTCCATTTCTTTTTATGGCCAAATAATATCCCATTGTATGTATCTATCACATTTCATTTATTTATTCTTCTGTTAATGGAAATTTGGCTTATGTCACTTTTTGGCTATTGGGATTTTTTTGTTGCTATGCATATTCACATACACGTGTCCACCGGAAAACCCTGTTCTCCATTTTTTTAGGAACATACTTAAATTTTAGGTACATATCAGTAGAATTGCTGGGTCATATGGTAACTCTATGTTTAACTGTCTGAAAAAGTGCCAAACTGTTTTCGACAGCAGCTGCATGATTCTGCCTTCCAATCAACAATGCATGAGGGTCTCGATTTCTCCACGTCCTCACCAACACTTATCTCCCTTTGCTGTTAATTTTAACCATACTAGTAGATGTGAAGTGTTATCTTGTTTTCACTTGCATTTGCATTTGTAATATCTTCATGACGAATTAATTCTTTTCCTAATAGACAATGTCTCACTCTGTCTCAACAGTTTTTGACTTTCGTCACACATTTGTGGAGCCACCCCCACTCTCCTTTGGCTACTGTAAGTATAGAACATCTTTTTAAAAAAATATATTTTATTGATTATGCCATTACAGTTGTCCGATTTCCCCCCTTCACTCCCTTCCACCCTGCACACCCCCTCCCACCCACACTCCCCGCTTTAGTTCATGTCCATGTATCATAAGTTCTTTAGCTTCTATATTTCCCACACTACTCCTGCCCTCTCCCTGTCTATTTTCTCCCCACCGTCTATGCTACTTATTCCCTGTACCTTCTCCCCACCCTCTCCTCCCACTCCCCTGTTGCTAACCTTCCATTTCTGTGGCTCTGCTCCTGTTTTAGGTGACTGCTTACTCTGCTTTTGTTTTAGGTGTGGATGTTAATAACTGTGAGTTTGCAGTCCTTTCACTGTTTATATTTTTATCTTCTTTTTCTTAGATAAGTCCCTTTAACATTTCGTGTAATATCTTTTTCCACCTTTTTACTTCCCATCTCCTTGTGTCTTTGGATCTAAAGTGAGTCTCTTTTGCCCTGATTGGCATGACTCAGGTGGTGGAGCATCGTGTCACAAAGTGAAAGGTCACCAGTTCGATTCCCGATCAGGACACGTGCCTGGGTTTCAGCCTCAGTTAGGGTGCATGTGAGAGGCAACCGATCAAAGTTTCTCTCCCTCATTTTCTCACTCCCTTCCCCTCTTTCTAAAACTAAATAAATAAAATCTTTTAAAAAATAAAGCGAGTCTCTCTTAGGCAACATCTATTTGAATCACTTCTTTTTTTTTATTGACTTTGCCAATACCTATCATTCAATTGATTAGAGCGTTTAACCCATTTAAAGTAATTACTGATAAAGACTGGCTTCCATGTGCCATTTTCCATTTAAATGTCTATTTAGTTCCTCTGCCCACTTTTTAATTTAAATTGGGTTTTTTAACATTATTAAGTTGTCCAAGTGCTGTCTATATTTTGGCTCTACCCCTTCAGCTGGTATATGGCCTAGCTCATATCTTCTCCCTTCTGTAGACGGCCTTCCATTTTGTTGACTGTTTCTTTAGCTGTGTGGGAGCCTTTCAGTTTGATATGGTGCCACTTGCTGATTTTTGCTTTTATTGCTTGTGCTTTTCGTGATTTGACATCACTCAAATCAATGTCAAGAAGCTTCTTCCCTGTTTTCTTCTAGGAGTTTTATGACATTAGGTCTTATGTTTAAGTTTTTGAGCCATTTTGAGTTTAGTAGTAAGATAACTGGCCAATTTTATTTTTCTGCATGTGGCTATCCAGTTTTCCCATCATTATTTGTTTTGTGGGGTTTTTTTAGATTGATTGATTGATTGATTGATTGATTGATATAAATATCTTCAGAGGGGAAGGGAAGCAGAGAGGGAGAGAAATATCAATGTCTGGTTGCCTCTCATGCATCCCCTGCTGGGATCTGGCCTACAACCCAGGCATGTGCCCTGGCTGGGAAGCGAACCATGGTTGTTTGGTTCACAGGCCCGCGCTCAATCCACTGAGCTACACCAGCCAGGGCCCCCAGCATTATTTGCTGAATAAACTATCCTTTCACCATTGAGTAGTCTTGCCTCCTCTGTCAAATATTAGATTAGTGGCCATATGTGCAGGTGTTTATTTCTGGGGTTTCTATTCTGTTCCATTGGTTTACGTGTCTGTTTTTATGCCAGTGCCATCCTGTTTTAGTTATTATAGCTTTCTAATATAGTTTGGAATCAGGAAGTGTGATGCCTCTAGTTTTGTTCTTCTTTCTCAGGATTGCTGCAGCCATTCGGGGCCTTTTGTGGTTCCACACAAATTTTGAGACTGTTATTTCTACTTCTGTTAAAAATGTCATTGGAATTTTTATAGATATTGTTCTGGATATTTAGATGTTTTTTGGTAGTATGGACATTTTAACAATATTAATTCTTCCAATCCATGACCATAGAGTATCCTCCCATTTGTTTGTATCTTCAATTATTTTCATCAGGGTCTTATATTTTTTATCATACAGATCTTTTACTTCCTTGGTTAAATTTATTCCTAAGTATTATTGTTTTTAATGCTACCAGGAATGAGATCATTTTCTTTACTTCTTTTTCAAATGTTTTATCATTACTTTTTAGAAATGTAACTGATTTCTCTATGTTGATTCTATATCCTGCAATTTCGCTGCCTCATTTCTTGAGGACACTACCTGGGAAAACTATTTGCATATATGCCACACCTTTAAAAAAAAGTCATATGAATAAAAGAGGAAAATTCACTTGCAAGAACATGCTTACAAGATCTGGCTGGTGTAGCTCAGTGG
Source organism: Carollia perspicillata (assembly GCA_004027735.1). NCBI lineage: Eukaryota > Metazoa > Chordata > Mammalia > Chiroptera > Phyllostomidae > Carollia > Carollia perspicillata. The sequence continues at coordinate 14,630 of PVKM010036310.1, forward strand.
ATTGGATGTGGGCCTGCGAACCAAAGCATCGCGATTCAGTTCCCAGTCAGGGTATATGCCTGTGTTGCAGGCCAGTTCCCAGCAGGGGACTCATGAGAGGCAACGATACATTGATGTTTCTCTCCCTCTCTCCTTTCCTTCCCCTCTAAAGATAAATAAATAAAATATATTTTAAAAAGGAGCACTTAAAAAAAAGAGAACATGCTCACATTTGTGGGGC